>JBBMKC010199997.1:0-14173 GCA_037834085.1 Bipalium vagum | reverse complement strand
CTCCTTAGTTACATAATTATCTATTTAGACTAGATAAACAAAAGTGACCCTGGGGGTATGAGAACGGAATTTTAACCTAATTATTCCTTAGTTACATAATTATCTATTTTGACTAGATAAACAAAAGTGACCCTGGGGGTATGAGAACGGAATTTTAACCTAATATTTTAAAGGAGCTACCTGGAAAAGATTCTATAAATGAAAATAAATTTGGAGATAAAGTTTTAAAATATAATTATAAATCAAAAAATTTAAATTCAGTAAAATTGAATTATTTTAAAATATTCAAGATAATAATAATAAAAATAATTTTTAATTTTATAGATGATTTAATAGACATAATTAAGTATTATTTTAAATATATAAACAATAAATTTGATTATCAAATTTTTATTAAATGTAAATTTTTTCATCCATTCAAAATTTCTTTAGAAATTACTGTAATGAAACTGTAATGAAAATGAAATATTAATAAATCAATTTTATTCAAAACCAGAAAAAATAAATATGGAAGAAGAAATAATAAATACACTTTTAACAAATTTAGAAAAATTAAAAAAGTATATAGAAAAAAATGACAAAAAGAACCTGGATGGAAATTAGATAAAATAATATTTATACAATTAGACTTATTTAAATATCAAAGTTTAGTAGGATCATCATATATTTCCATTAAAATTACAATATAAATCACAGGTGTCTCGAGAAACTTGACCACCAGTATACTTTTAGTACTTTAAAAGTACTAGCATTAAAATTACTAGTGAAAAAGTATGAATATTATGAAAAAAAGAATGAATGGAAGTATGAAAAATCCTAATGAAAAAATTATAGTACTACCAATTGATAATCAAAAACAAAATAACTTTAAAAGTAAAATCTTTCCTATTAATTTTAGAATTTTTATTATTGGTAGTAGTGGAAGTGGAAAGAATGTTTTACTAATGAGAATGTTATTTGAAGATGAATTTTTAGATTATAACAACTTAATTTTTTATTCAACAACTAATCAACATGAATTACGAATATTTAAAATTGTAATAGAAAGTGGTTTAACTTTTAATGGTTTAAATGAATTTCTACTTCTTATGAAAACACCTTATCAAATAATAGATTATTACACAATAAATATCTTATCTAGTTATGAAAAATTTGATTTTAAAGAAGAATACAATTCAATTAAAATATCATTCAGTAACAATCAAAATGATATCATACCTTGTAAGGATCTTCCAAAAGATAAAAAATCAATTATTTTTGATGATGTTGTAAATCAAAATAATCAAAATATTCAAAAGACTATTTTACAAAAGGAAGACATAATAATTGTAATGTTATTTATATTTCACAAAACTATTATGAACTAAATAAAAATTCAATAAGAAATAATATAAATATTTTCATATTTTTTGAATTAAGTAGTAGAGATAAAAAGTTAATTTACATTGATTTATTTAGTAACATTATGGAAAAATCTGATTTTGATCAATTTTTTAATTTTCATTGGAATGTAAAATATAATTATATTTATTTAGATCGAGAAAATAAAGAAATAAAACAGATATTTTTAATGAAGAAAATAATGAAAAGAAAGACAAACTAGAAAAACCAGGCGGTGACTTACAATCTTAAATAAGAAACAACAATTTTTTACATAAATTCACGACAGAATACATCTAGGAGATTTACATTAAAAATCTTTAAACCCTTTTAATAAAACAAATGTAAGTCATTCATTTACGGGTAAAAAGTGCTCGAGTGGACTTTACATAGAAGTCTTCTAGTGTTTAAAAATAATGAAATTTGTACAACATGTCAAATGGATAAACCAATAACAAATTTTAGATATAGACCTAAACGAGATTATTATGTTTATATTGGTGAATGTAACGAATGTGAAAGAGAATATAATAAGAAAAGAAATCCAATTTATTATCAAAATCATAGAAATGAAATATTATAATATCAAAAGAATTATCAACAGGAAAATAGAGATAAAATTAATTATTATGTAAAAATAGATGGGACAATATTAGATTTAAAAATAAAATTCAATATGCAATAATAAGAGTTTTAAAAGAAGAAAATCATAAAGTCTAATAAAATATTTAAGTTGCTCATTTGAAATTTTTAAGCAATCGATTGAATTTAATGAAAACTGATTTTGATGAATATACGAATTGGGAAAACCAAAGAAGTTACTAGTACATTGATCACAGAAAATGTTAAAATTTGTACAAATTGGAAAAATCTAAGATCATTAGAAGCAAAACAAAATTTACCTAAAGGTAATGAAATTAACATGAGTATATATAATTATTATCAAAAGCAAGCTGAATATTTTATAAGTAACTTAAAAATGTAACACCCTCAAATTTCAAGAATCTCCTAAAATCTTTTTCTATTACTTCATCCGAGAAAGCTTTTGTAGAATCTCAGATAATGACTGATCTTGACAGTATAAACGAAGAAGAATATATGGACAAACCGTAACTACGCCTCTAAGTTTGCTATGATTAGAATATGGAGAAAGTTCGAAGAATAAACGGAAGTGGGCTTGAGAGATCAAATCAATTTCAATGATAACCTAAGATATAGTCCAATTTGAATAGAAATATTCGAAAGTCCTACCAGGGTTGTATTAGCGAATGAAAAACTATTTGAAGACAAAGAAGAATTAAAATCAGAAAATAAAAAAAAATTAGCAAATGAACTTCATAAAGAATTTAGAAAACCTAAACAGTATCTTAAAGTTAAGGTTTTTAATAAAGATGATATTTAGAGTGCAGATTTAACATTGTTACCAGGAGAAAAATCTTATATAATAATTTTAACAGTAATTGATTTATACACAAGATATGCGTTTGCTGTTCCTTTAAAAAATAAAACAAGTAAAACAATTACAGATGCTTTTGATAAAATATTTAGTACTTATCATAGAAAACCAGAAAATTTTTGGGTTGATAAAAGTACAGAATTTTAAATTAAAATATTTGAAGAATTTTTTGATAATCATTATTTTAAGGCTTAAATTAAGGTATATTTTATTCAAATCTGATACATATATTATATTATATTATATCTGATATTATATTATATAATTCAAAGTGAATTACCAACCATTTTTAGCTTACCGTTTTTGTCGTTATAAGTCAACCAAGTTAACTTTGTCAATTCTGAACAACAAATACATACCATTAGAAATGCATTACATTCTACATACAAACGTAATTTTTATAGTATATTATAAAAATCATTGAATTACTGTTTGTTTGTATATATATTTTACCTAGAACAATCTTTGATTTCGATCGATTATTTCATATATTTATGTATGTGATCTAGATCGAAATTAATTTTTTTCTATCTACTGGCTTAATTTTCATTTTGCTCCGATCAATATTTCTTATCGAATAATCAATTTTTTGATTTTTTCCGAATATCTCAGAAAGTAAATCGGTCACATTTTTATTTTATGATAATTATCTACACAAAATTCTCTATCTCACTGCACAAAACTTTTATATCCAGATTCATGGTTTCAATAAGATATTGACTTTTACATGTATTCTTATCATTTTTAACACTTAATACCTTTTTCCTGCAAGAGATTTTAAGTTAAGATTTGATGTCTGTGTAGATTTTAAGATACTCTATTTAATAGCAACAAAATAAATTTCAAATATTTTAGTTTCGAACACATGAAGAATATTCGAATTTCAAATTAAAAACAAATTAAAATACTTATTCAATTATTTTTGAAGAAATATTAAAATGCATACAAAGATCTATGAAAAAAATTATATTTGATTCAAAAAGATAAAAATATTCGGTGTTAGAACTATTCGAAGTCTTAAATATTCAAACCTTAATATCTCCTAAACGAAGATAGATAAAACAGATCTGATGAAACATTGTTAAAATCAACTATGTTCTATCCAATGGTGTTATAATCTCTCTTGTATGATGCTTCCTTCATTATGAAATTAAGTTACTTGATAATACTAAATAAAAAAAATTTTAATTTTTTTCTATAAAAAATGACTAAAATAACTGAAGAAAAATTAAAAAATATTATTGATGTGGAAAACCAAAATTTATTATTTTTAATGGAAAAAATTTCATCTATCTAAAAAAATAATAAATGAACTTAGAGATAAAGTTGAAGAAAAAGAAGGTGGGATACTTCTATTAATTCAATTCTTGAAAAAACCTTTGCAGGTTTAGGTGCAGCTGGTGGGGTTGCTGAAGAAGTTGCAACAGCTGTACAAAAAGCAAAAGAATCACAAAAAACAGATTTTGAAAATAAAAATTAGAAATAGAAGAGAAAAAACGTAAACCTAAAACAGAAGTTACATCTGAAGCTGGACTTTACTTCGATCCTTATTTTGGAAAAGGATTAAGAGATTCAATTTTAAATAGTTTGGAATATGATAATTTAGATAAATCTGAGAAACTTTTTAAAAGAATTATTAAAAAAATTAATTAAGAAAAAATTTAAATAATAAAACAAGGAAATTTTTATATTTTGACACAAGTGAAGCTTTTGAGAAGAAAGGCAAGGGTCTTTACTTCAACCCTTACATAAAAGATAAAAATATTTTTCTAAATTATATTTAAAACTAAGACAACTACAAATTTTGATCTAATTGATATTGATAAAGATTTAGATTTTTCTTTAAAATTATTGATGAAAGATGAATTAAAAGAAAAACATAAAATCAGAAATTTAGTGCACAATTTAGTTTATATGTTTTGCACAAATTATTTATTATTATTTTTCTAAAATAATATGAGATAAAAGACTTAATAAAAATATTTAAAAAGGATGTGAACGACGTTCTCAGAGGCTTAGCCGAAAATAATAATTTTAGATATTTTAAAATTCCTTATTTTATGATAATTATAAAAATAAAAATAATAAAATAAAAGAAGAAATTACTTTTATTCAAACTGAATCTGAAAATAAATTTTTAAATGTAACTGGTGATACTATGATAGGAATCTAAATATGAATAATAATAAAATAATAAATGTAGCAGTTTCAAATAAGTGATGTTGTAAATTTAAAATATTTAAAACAAGTTATTAATACAAAAGATTTATTAAATGAAATTAGTATAAACAGAATAGTAATTAGAAAATTTTTTCTCTTTTATTTAATATTCAAAGTCAAGTAAAATCATATGAAGAAGGAAAAAATAAAGTAAAAACTAATATAGAAAAAATTCAAATAGAAATTTTACAATATAATTCTAAGGTCCAAAAAATTTGAAAGAATTAGAAATCAATCTTGAATTAAAATATGAGAAAATTAATAAGTAATTTATATCATTTTTTGAATCTCTCAAAAAATTACAAACTGAATTTAAAGATACAAATATATAAGATTGTAAAATTTTAAATGATGCTATTATAAAAATGATAAATAATAATGACCACCTTTATTCATTAATATATAATATTAAAATAAAATCAAAAAGTTTATTTTCAGTTGATGATTATAAAAACCTGTATTAAAAATTACACCTATAGTTTGTTGGTATTCTTATTGGAAATCTTTAACAAGAAATATGAATTTTAAAAACTTGAAAATCAATTTAACCAAGTTAGGATATCTGGTTGGAGAAATATATTATTATTATAAAAGAATTTACAATAATATTAATTGCAGACAAAAATGATTTCTCAATCAATAATTTCATAAATTTATATATATAAAGTTCTAAAGACTTACTTTTTATTATAAAAAAATGGAAGAGAAATTTGATTTAGGAACAACATTTTTTTCAACAATTAGAAAAAATAAAAATTGAAAATTTTATAAATGAGAGAAATGTTTTAGAAGATTTATTAAAACATAAAAAATTAAAATATAAATATACTTCTATAGACTCAAATTTAAAATTATGAAGTATTTTTATTGGAGGAATTGTTGGAATTGGAACTGCTGTTATGACAGGAATACCAACATTTGAAACTAGTTTATTAATTTATGTTCCTGTTGGTCCTGCAATTTTTGGAATCGGAATTACGTGTAAAAAGAAAAAGACATATAGAGAAATTTGTGAGTCTATAGAAAATTCAATTAATAAACTTTATTTATTTCAAATGAATGGTTTGGAGAGCAATTAAAGAAGACAGCACCAGAGTTCTCCTAAGGTGTCCGAATCGGCTGAATTCTGATGCCTACCAGAATGTATTGAAGAAATTTTGCTGCCAATATATGAGGCACAGAATATATTTCAACAAGACGGAGCCCTAAGTCAAGATTGGTGACTACATTTTTGGAAAAGTCTAAGTTATACG
Source organism: Bipalium vagum (assembly GCA_037834085.1). NCBI lineage: Eukaryota > Metazoa > Platyhelminthes > Tricladida > Geoplanidae > Bipalium > Bipalium vagum. The sequence goes on along the minus strand of JBBMKC010199997.1, from coordinate 7,864 downwards.
TACTCAGTAATTGGACGGCTCAATCACAATACCTGAATATAATGGAGTCGTTATGGACTGACCTGAAACCTAGAGTTGCTGTGTAGGCCTGCAAATATTGAGGCATTATGTAAGAATTCGAAGGATGAGTGGGTGATGATTCCAACATATAAGATTAAAAATCTATATGAAAGTATACCAAGAAGGATAGTCTTGTATTCAAAATGACTTAAAAATTGATGTTTTTGAAAAAATCGGTTTTTCTACATTTATAAAATAATGCTTTGGAAATTTTTGATTGGAAACATGTACTTCAACATGTTTTCTCATATTATTAAATAGACTGAATCATAATACTTATAGTATTATATATCCATCATTTTATGGAAATTATAGAGGTGGCTCAAAACATATCGATGACATTGTATTTAAATTTGTGGTAAAAATTAAAATTTATCTTTATACTTTATTTCCTGTTTCAATTTTGCTCTCGTCTCACTTTTTATATTGTGAATAATATTATTCTGCTTCATTTCATTCATTTCTCATTTTTTATGCTTAATCAATTTTTTTATTAGTTAAGATTTTATCTTCTTTTCTAAATTATGAAAAATATCTTTATATTTTTCTTTAATTTTAGATCTAAATTAATAGTTTCACCAATATATAAATTTACAGCACCTATAATAAATATAGCTATAGAAACATATTAATAAATTTTTTTCAAATATTAGCATTCCTGTCATAATTGCTGTTCCAATTCAAAAAATCTTTTAATGTTTTAATATATCTAAAACCTTTTACTGATTCATAAAGTTTTCTATTTAAATTTTCTATAAGATTAATTAAAGTATTCGATTTCATTGAATTTAATTTAATCTCATGTATTGAAGCTAAATATTTTTCTTCATGTATTTTTCTGATAACTTTGACTAAATAGGTGCATTTGATTTTCCATTAATATTCATTATATTTATTAATATTTTACGTTACATAAAAGATTTGGATAAAATTGTTTGATAAATTTTTCGATTTCTTCGAATTATTTTGTAGATATTTGTAAAAATCCATAATTTCATAAATATTTACTGAATTAATTTTTTTTTAAGACCGATTATAATTACTATTATGAGTACAAACATCTTTAAAGTTTTCTTAGATATATAATAAAAAAAGATTTTCCTAAAATATTTGCTAATCTCATAATAATATATCTTTAAAATATTATATCTATTCTATTATAATTATTTTCTATTTTAGTATGACCTAGAAGTTTTCCAGTAACTATAAAATAATTATTATAATTGGTGTTGTTAGTTACTGTGACGTTATCAAAAGTTTCAGAATTCAAAGACTCAAGATTTGGTAACATTTTTATTCGAAGAAAATAATTGTATAGTTTTAATAAGTGTCCTCTTTTTATCCTTTATTTAAACCATATAATTATCTAAAACGTTTATTAAAATTAATTTAATTGTTTAATTTTTTAAAAAATCTTTAAATTTATTAAAATTATTAATAAACTTATTTTCATTAAGGAATAAATTTTAATATATAACTTTAAAATTTATTTTAAAAATATTTATGACTTATTATTTAATATTAATGAAGGTTTAATCCTTATAGGTGTACTAACGAAATCAATACTTGCGAAATCAGTGGTTAAGCTCTAATCAGACTCCTATACCAGTTGCCGAGCACCAACATAAGGTTTTGTAGTATTTTTGGAGGAATTAAGAGAGCCCAATACACTTTGAACTGATTCAAAATGGACGTACAATGATAACCCAGTTTTATGTTGAGAAGCTGCAGTGTATGTATGAAATCCTTGCGGCCAAATATCCACCTCTTATAAACAAGAAACATGCTGCTAGTTAAACCAAAAGTAAAATAAGGGAATCATAATGGATTGAGGTAATACCAGATCCAGATCCGGACCTTGCACCGTCGGATTATCTTCTCTTTCGTTTCACGGCTCATTACATGCAATGGAAAAGTTTTCAGAATGTGGAGGAAGTGAGAACCGGTATCACCGATTTTTTGTATCATAGCCCAAAGAATATAATGGTATGTAATGTAATGATACATGAATGATATAAAATAATAAACTGAAAGATGGTTTAAATAAATTAAATACAACGGATTATATTTTGAAGACTGGTTCATGTTGTAAATGTAATAATAAATATTTGTTTTGATTTCATATTGTAGTGACTTTGTAGTATCTTTTAGGATACCTTAATATCATCCAAAAAACATGATAATGATTTTTGGTTCCAAAAATTACATTTTTAGTTCTTGATTTTAATTTCATTAAAGAATAGATTTGATTTTTTTTCAACTTGCAATGATTATTTTTCATGTACTATTTTACTTATTGCTTAACTTTTTTGGCTGTATTTAAAAGATCAAGGATAATATTGGAGTCATCATGATATACTGGGGATTAGCATTTGTAAAGTGCATCAGGCATAAAGGAAAACATTGTTAATCTAGAGAGTTCCCAACATAATATTGATTTGATATAATATTTATTGTATTGTTATGTATTGATCGAATAAAAGTTCCAACTTACGAGCTTAAAAACAATTTTTTTCATAAATAAATTTTTTTAATTTCTTTTAAAGAGAAACATTAAAGGTTTTCAACATTATAACATTTTTCTTATCAAAAGTCGTTTACAAATTGAACTTTAAAAATAGGCCACACAACCCTAAGCGATAATCATAAAACAGAATTTAAAATCATTAATTTTTTTATTATTGCATGTTCTCCTCAACAAGTTGAGAGTAAATAATGGTCCAGTCTATCAAAATAATTGCAATCAGGCATATTTTGGTTAAAATAACAGAGACATTCGATGCAGTACATGGTATTTCGACCGGCTTCAAAACATAAATCGTTTCCTCTCAGACTCGTACCTTGTTGAAATACATTGTAGAGCCCCATGCATCGGTCGATAATTTCTTGGGTGATATTATAATTATCGCACAAACTTGATTTCACACTTTGTGTATAAAAGAGAAGTATGACGGTTAATGTGATGAATCTGAGTAAATAATAATAATAATAATAATAATATATTAATCGAAACATTACGTTATACTTACAATAAGAAGGTTAATTTAATCATAATTTCAAAAAAGGCGACTTAATTCACTCAACTTTATCTGAGCTACGGCTTTATATATTCCCAATTCTTATTTCAAAAAGTTGGTATACCATATGGATAAGTATCATTTCTCAATCTTAATTTAACTTATAAATAAATATAACCTGCTGTTTATAAGTGGAACACAATCATATTAAATTTCCATATTAATATTCCTTCATTGGCTATTAATTATTTAATTTAATTTTTATGATTATATTAGTTGAATCTATGATAATAATAATAATAATAATAATAATAATAATAATAATAATAATAATAATAATAATAATAATAACAATAATAAAACTGTCAATATTTTAAATATTGACTAAGCACACGAAATAATAAGCTTGTAACTTTGAACTTTTATTTGATCAATAGGTAACAACATAATAATAATAATAATCAAATCAATATTATCTCGGAACTCTGTTGATTAAAAATGTCTTTGCTTATGCTTGATGCACTTCACAACTGCTAATTACTATCAACCAAACACCAAAGTTAAGCAATAAGTAAAAGAGTAAAGAGAAATAAAGACTGCAAGTTTAAATAAAAATCAAATCAAGAACCAAACTTCAGTTCATTGAATCAAAATCGAATTTAGAATCAAATTACTTTACTTCAATCGAATCCAGACTCAAAACCATCTGATGACAATCAAATTCTGAAATCAAATGAATTAGTTTTAGCAACTTCTTAAATTAGATTGATTCCCTGAAAATCAAAATTTTCTTTTTCTTTTTTTCTTTACACAGCAAAATAGATTTTCTATTATTCAAACACAATTTTTCTCTTTATCCCTAATCAAATAACTTTTTATTGTTATTAACTTCTTTTTCTCTCTTTTCCTTCTCAACAAACAATAATGTTATAAACTTTGAAAAAACAAATACTTAAAATGCTTTTGGTTGGTACAATACCTTTAAAAATTATTTTATGGTTGATGGAAAACCTTAACAAAAGCAGAATCTTTTACTCTTTTTCCCTCAGTGAGGAAAAAATGAAAAAGACCTACGTATACACATAATGTATTGGGTTGCATAATAAATAGGTTACTTATATAAATAGGTAAATGATTTGCATAAAAATAATAAAAAATCAACACTTTATTTATTAAACTCTTTTCTGTCATTTTAATTTGTAATTTTTGACTTGCATTATTTCATTTATTTTCTTCTTTACTACCATCAACATTTTTATTGTTTTTGGATTGACTTTGTCTTTGATCTGGTTGTTCACCGGTCATCGGCTCGTTTCACTGGCGTTTTTATTTTCCGCCATTTATCAGCAGGAGAGGGGTGCGCTTAAATAGTAAAAAGTTAACATTTTGTTTCGTCCTTCCTCGGCTGCGCAGATCTTCGCTCATCTTCGACATAGGAAATTTACCAAACTTACCAAACAAATAGACAAAAACCAAAAAGAACCACAACAGAATGAAAATATCTTATCTGAGTCTAGGAAGTACAATTCCCAACTCGCCTCACTCATCACCCATTCGACTATACCGAGAAAAAACCCTATATCCTACGTCAAAATTATATCACAGATTCTAGAAAAAAAAGAAAGAACCTTATTATTCCCTTTTTAAGTCGATTCGACTTCAAATCTCTTTTCTTATATTTAATTAACAAAACTCTTACACCACTAACATTTACTAAAATAACAAATTAAATTTTAAAACAATTATTAGTTAAGGTCGCAATTATTTATTAAGGATTCGATTCCTCTTCTTCATTTCAATATCTTTTTCTTTTGACTCTGACAAGATCAAGTCCTTTTCACTTCAATATCTTCACGTCAATACTAATACTAACGACATGAAGATCCTGTATTTTAAACGGGAGATGTCTTGTGGAGAAAAACATTTCAAAGAATTCGTTACTAATATAGATGGTTCTCATCAAATGAAGGTTGAGGATATTAGAAAAGCAAAGTCCCTTAGATGTTTTTTCATAAATTTTGAAAAGGAAAAAATGATGTTTTCATCATTTGAGTGAATTTCATTTTTTATATTTTTCATATTATAAAATTATAGGTTTTGAGAAACTTGTGCATATTTTTAAAAATTAAAAATGTATTTATTAAAATTTTCTAATTTTCATATGGAAACTCTATTTATTCTATTTCTGAAAAAATCATAAATATATTGCAGAAAATTAATTTATATTTTTTCTAATTGTGGATAAATATATATCAATTATAAAATTTTGCTTAATTTAAAAATAAACAGGAATATATATTAATAAACTAGTTCCAAAGGTTGTTATTCCTAACCCACGGAATCTTAAACGTGAGTATACAAGATAAATCGGAAATAGGGACGATAGGATTACCTAAATCTTAGGGGAACTCCATATAGCCTTAGAAAAGAGCAACATAGATCAGGGTGAGAAAAATCATCAAATATGGGGTTACCAATAATAATATTAATAATGTTTATGTTTATGAATATGTTGAATAGAAGCAACGCTTTAGCAGTTCGTGATTACAACAAGCCTACGATTGGAAAAATTTATTCATTACTGAATTTAGAGGAATTATCAGAAGCATATGTCACAAAAATGAAACAGACATACGTTGAATATCATATTTATCAGGAAACAGAATTCTGGAGAACTCCAGTAAAGAAATGCATAGTGACAAAGGCATTTTTTGAATATTATTGTGGTTTTCACAGTCGAGCAGCCTTTTTGGATGCAACAGTGAGTCCGATACTAGTAATAGTAAAGGTCAAAACTTGTGAAGCAGTGTTCGTCACAGACAGATTACAACTATGAGCAGGATTGGCAATAGATGCAAAGAAAGTTGTTAGGACCAGACAAACCGTGATCGAAGAAGGATAGATTTCATCAAATGGAGATAAATACAGACATGGAACAAAAGTTAATTGGGTGGTGACATCATCAAAATTACCCAGTAGAATTGACAGAATTTAAAGCATTTTTCACGTAGGGGGAAAATGTTATCACACCCGTTTTTAATTCAAAGAACATCACTTGTAACACTGGGGAATCGTTACTAGTTTATAAAATACCAAATACAATGTGTGATATGACTTTTTTCAAGAAAATGTTTTTACCCAAGTAGAAGAGGAGAAAAAAGGGAAGTCACAATGACAAGAAAGACAAAGAAAATCTTCAAATCATCGGGAAATGTACAAAGAGAAATAACACCAATTGCTTTATTTAGTAAAAACAAAGGGGATGGAGTTTGGTTTGTAAGAAAAGAAAGTACGCTAAAATGCAACAAACTACAAAGGCATATTTATAATTTTACAGAATATCTTGGAAGCCAAAAAGGTAGACAAAATGGAAATTAAGATGGCTAATTATAATAACACAAACAAGTAAAATATATCATGAACTTAAGTAGTATGGATAACCAGTCTTTGAGGAGAGGACCTCAACTTTTTATAAAAAACAGGCCTTTGGGGATACACCTAAAAATATATTTTGTCTAAAAATAATATCTATATAAAGACATGAAAAATATGAATTTAATAAAGATAAAAATATGTGAAATAAGAAGAAAAATATATGAAATATATGATATAAAAATATACAAAATGTATAAAATATGCCAAATATTTAAAATACATAAAAGATTTTATCACAACATTCAGGCCTTTTTATAAAAAAAAGTTAGGAATCATCTGCTACAGACTAGTTCTCTCTTTCAGACTAGTACTCTTTTTCATTACCTTTTTTAGATCACTAAAAAATCAAAAATCAAAAAATCGAAATTTTTCTTAAAAAATGAAAAAAAACGAAAAGATTTAAATATCTTGGATTATATTTTGATTTTTACTAGCAAAAGTAATATATTTTCCCAACTTCAAAAGTTTTCTAACAATAAATCTAATAATTAAAAAATATAACTTTGTATTGAACTAAAATTTTTAAAATTTTTTTCAAAAAAATAATGGAAGCGAGAGTAGTAGGTAAAACCATACTTTGAGGACAAGACCCCAACTTTTTTTTTCGGTCACCTGGAGGGGCTCCCTCTAAAAACGATGGGGGCATTTTTTTTACTCTTCTGAAGGAGCGAAGCGAAAAGAGTAAAAAAAATATTTCTTCTCCTCAAAGTATGGTTTTACCTACTACTTCATTTATTATATTTTTATATTACTACTTTTTAAAAACTTAAAATATTAAATTTTTTCTTAAAAATTGAAACCAAAAGAACCGATTTAAATAATTTATCTAATGAAAAATTTAATAAAATTGAAAATAAATTTCAACAAAATAAATATAATGACATATTTTTAAGAGCTGAAAATTAGAATTATAACTTAGAAGAAAATAAATTTAAAATCTTATTCTAAAGATGTATTATGGTTAATAGAAAATTGTACATTTGAACCATATAAAAGTAAAATAAAAATACAACATGAAAATCTGAATTTTATCAAAACAAATTACTTTAATTTTTAAATAAATAAATTCTAAAATTAAAAAATGTTTGAAAAATGGTATTGCGAAATTTGTGATAAAAGTATTTAAAAAAAATAAAAGTAGACATGAAAAAATATATATATATTTGGTACATTTGAAAAGTAGAATTACGGATATTATTGCAACAGTCACTCCGGAAATTCTGCAAAACACTTGGGCGGAGATTAGTAGTAGGAAAAAGGCTAAGATAAACCAACACCCAAGCTTTAAAATATAAATTAAAAAAACATATCATTTTCATCCTCATAACTTCGGACAAAAATGATATGTTTTT
>JBBMKC010199986.1:0-14174 GCA_037834085.1 Bipalium vagum | reverse complement strand
CATAGCACTTGGAATTGACCGGGGAATATCCGTAACTTTTGGTCAAATGTAAGTTGAAACCAGTTTCATCTAAAAAATCAGATTTTTATTTTGAATGGAATCAACTTCTCTGGAATATAATTGCCTGGCATCTAACGTATTTTCTTTATTTCTTTCCTGGGGCACTAAGGATAATCGTAATCTAAAATTTATACACGGAAATCCAGAGAAAGTGATTTGCTTGCTTTCTTTTGATAATTATAAATTATCTTTCATAATCATCATTTCATTATATGACTGACCTAATTCTTAAAAAAGAAATCTATTTGGGGATCCAAATTAAAATATAATCAATTTTTGTAGATATAAGAAAATTATTTATAAATTTATATTTTTACATTTTTATATTTTATTTTTTTATTTATTTTAATTCATTAATTTTTATATTTTTATATTTTTATATTTACATGCTTGGAAACATTTTCATACTTGTAGAACTTGGAATGTATTGTGAATTTATAATATTTGAAATTGCTTACAAATTCTTATTGTAATAAATATATTTTTTTCCTTAGGTAAACCGATACAATGTTGGATACCTCAAGAATTTACAAGAGGGTGGGAAGAATATGCAGAAACCTATTGCTGGGTATCAGATACGTATTTCAATCCTGTTAACAGACGATTACCGCATATAACAAATAGGGAAGAGGTGAAGATCAGTTACTATCAATGGGCATCTATCATGTTAGCTGTTCAAGCTTTACTGTTTTGTATTCCTTGCGTTTTGTGGCGTTTGTTAATGCTGCAATCAGGATTTAATCTTCAAAGAATAATGCAAGTTGCAAAAGACGCCAATTCAATCATACCTGACCATCTTCAGAAAAGTATAAAATTTATTGCTATTCATATGGACAAATGTTTAAGAAGAAAAAAAATATATGGCACCGGCTTTAAAGCAAAGGTCAAGCGAATTTGCTCCTATCTTAACGGTGGATGTTGTGCCCGGAACTCTGGAAATTACCTTGCATTTCTCTATATCACAATAAAGTTGATCTATTTGCTCAACATTGTTGGACAACTTTATTTAATGCAAAAGTTTATAGGAACGACCTATGTTCTTTATGGAATTCAAGTTCTCTATGATCTTATAAAGGGAACCGAATGGCCAAGCACTGGACACTTTCCAAGAGTAACATTTTGTGATTTGGAAGCAAAGAAATTGGGGAAAAATCATTTGTAAGTTGTATTTTTTATAACATCTTTAATTAACCTTATTTATCATTGAAAAAAATAATAAAATTAATTTTATTAATTCCATTAATTATGAGAATTTTCTGATTTAATATTATTGTAGAGCTATAAATCTTTTGGGAAAATTAATAATTATTTTTGGAAATTTTTAAAATTATTTTCAATTTTTTTTTGAATTTATTTAATTATTTATGGCTAAATATATTATTTTATTTATAACTGCCTAATTAGGAAACTGATATCTATTGCTATAGTTTTTTAACAATCATCTTAATTTTTATTATAAAAAATAAAACTTATAAAAAAATAATAAATTAATTACGATTTTAATGGCCAATCAACTTTTTTTGTTTTATATTACCCTGCATTTCATATTTACATTTATAATATTAATAATAATGTATTAATATTTTTAATGAAAAACCAAAACGTTAAGATATTTTCAATATACTCACCCAATGAATAAAAACTATTTCAGATTGATACTTTTAAGTACATTTTACACCATCGATAACGATTCCTTGAATGTTCCAGAGCCTTGATCAATATGAACATGTCTAATGTTCATGAGTGCTAAGGTTTCAAAACCGGTAAGATGTAAAAATGACAAAATCTTTGAAATTCAGAACTGGGAAAAAAAGTTTATTTTTAGTAATTAAACAGGGGTCATTGTTAAAAATCAATATCAAAAAGTTTGATAATTATCCTGGTTTAATTTTCAATAAAAATGTTGTTTAAAATGGATTTAAGTATTTATTAGCGATGAAAATGATCACAATTTATCACTATTTTCGATGTCATTAAATTTATAAAATACAAATGATAGTTTTATTTCAACAAAATATTTTTCATGGATTTTAAGTGCCCCTTTCTTAATTTAATATTTTAAACTAATTATTTTTTTTTCAAAAAAAATATTTTATTTTTTAAAAAATCCAAAAAAGTAGCTTCTATAGAAGGAGAAAAATAAATGTATTCAAAAAACATTGTTTTACATTAAAAATCGTTATCTTGAATTTGAATAATTTGTAGAGTTTGAACTTCGTCTTCTGGTACTATATTTTAATTTTCCCACCATAAGCTACATTATAGTAGTTTTACTTTTTAGAAAACTCTACCCTAGGAACAAATATGACGTACGAAAGCCGTACGAAATGTGTGTTCAATATTTGCGTCCCATGATTTTCTGATTTTTATCGAAATCTCATAAATTTCGTGTCATTCAATGTTCACTATAATTGTTTATTTCTGATCTGGGATGATCTTTAAAAGCTTTATTAATTACTTATTATTTTCTTCTTGACTTAACCGATATAACTTTGTTTTATTTTCTTTCTATCGTAGTACTATTTTGTAGTCTAGTTGTTTTTCTTTACCATATGCTGTGATTGTTTAGTCAAATTCACGCTAATTTGTAAATACTTTAAGCTTGGGAATAATATTACAGTATTCGTAGCAATCTGATTGGTCAATTGAATAACTCCATTGCATCAGTGTTCATAGCATTTACATAGCGATAACTTGTATTTTTAAAATTAATTAAAATTAATTTTCAAGGCTTTTTAGAAGGTTATAGCTTGTATTAAGTGAAACACGAGATTATCCTTAATTTTATTTTAAAAAAATCAATATATATTTAATTACATTCATTAAAGGTTGTTTTATATTGATTTTTAATTTACATTTCTGCAGTTATAATTTTTATATAAATAAATTGAATAATTTTTCCAAATATTAAATCCAATGTTTAAAGTTAGTTCATGCTCAGACTCAAAAATATAAAACAGTTCTGGAAATAAAATGAAAATACATAATTTTAAATGAAAACCATTATATGTTACGGTTAAAGGGAAAAGTTTTAACATTCATTTTAGTTAATTAAATATAATAGAAAAATATTATGATATTCATAATAAAGGCGTTACATTAATATTTGTGTTTATTAGGGAAATTGTTAATGTCAGAATTAAAAGATGCAGACCGCATTAGTTATGGATTTTCTCGGATAGTGAGAAAACTCTTTACTTACGACATTATCAGATCAAGCTTCAATTTTAATTTTATAATTGAATAACATAACTATTGACTGCATAAACAAAGAGATGTACTAAAGATCGGATTAGACTATGTTTATCAAAGTTATTTTTCATTTAGAGACATCTTCAAAGTATTTTAAGACAATAATGTGTAGAATATTTTTCTTTAGTTATGTGGTAAAAATTATTCTTTTTTTGTTTTAATAAATAAATTACATTTTCGTACTTGTAAGTCTCATTTCATATTTTGTAAATATCCAATGTCTGAATATTTACCTGTTACAAAAATGGAAAATTATGTTCAATAACCTTGATAAAAATCCATCAAGACTTCATTAAATTACAAAAATTTTATTAATTAATTAAAAAATTATTATTATCTTTTGTAAATAATTTTATTTTATGAAAAATGAAAGGTAAATAAATTTTGAAAATTAGAGTCTTTTTAAAAATTGATTTTTTATGGTTGAAAAATGAAAAATTCATCAATTTTTATTGATTATATGAGTCTTGTCAGTGATTTATTAAGGCTCAGATAAGTTTTATTAAGTCGGAGACTCAAATTTATGGATGATGATGAATACAATTTATAAACTAAAAACATTTTTTCGTCATTCCTTAGTTGCCTTGTACAAAGAAGGATCAGCCACTGAGAAGGGAAAACACTTTCTCTAGATGATACGTCGAGGAATTGGTTATAAGTCGCATGTTACAAGATTATTTCATATGAAATATAAATAAAACTTTTTCTGGTGAATTTAGAATGAAAATTTGAATCAGATTTTAAAGTTTTCAAGAAAACAAGGGTCTCAAAATCCATATTATGTATATTTTATACGTATGGAGACCCGGCTTTCATCAACTGTTATACGTTAAGGAATTGGTTATAAGTTTTATATTTAACATGACCATTTCATATGAAAGATTAACAAAAAGTTTCCTTGGGAATTTGAATGAGCATTTGTATCCAAAATTTTATCAAGAAAAGATAAAAATCTCAAAAAAACCACCTAAAACAGGTTTTGATAAAATTATTCAATAACACGTGTCCTCTATTCAGGTAAATCTCAATACCATAGTATATATTTCTCCCTCTATGATTGCACTCACATACGAGATGAGGTTTTTTCATTCCATTGTATTTTTTATATTGCCAATGATCAGATTGATGCCTTATGAGAGGAATTAGGAAATCATCGTAAAGATTAGGTCACCTGTAAAACTGTACGATGGGTGTCAAGAGGCAAAAGATTAAAAAGATTTCATGAATTCATAAGAAAGTTTTAATGTTCTTAACATTTTAAAACTATAAGGAGTAGAATGTGCAATTTCTCAGTAATCCTGGATAGATAAAATGTTATAGTTTCCTACTTGGTTTAATAAATTACAATTACAATCCGGGGTTACAATTAATAGAGGACGCCTTTACTTTTGAACAGAATTAAGATTATTTTTTGAAGATGTTGCTGAGGAAGTATTTATTTACGGGATATATTATGCAGGATATAAAACATGAGAATACTTAATGTATTATGCTTAGTGATGAAAAATCGTTTGGTGCAGATGGTCAGTTTTATCCACACAACGACGTCGTTTATGCTGTGTTTAGAAAAGATGAAAATTTAAAAGGTGGACTTTTTCCAAAGAGAAGGTATCCTTTGAAGTGATGGTATGTTTGGACTGACATCAGAGTCCGACTAAACCTGTATTATTACTGACAAAAAACATCTTTTGATACAAGATTTTATATATCAAATGTACTTCCAATCATTGCAAAATATGGAAGGGACCTCATTGGAAGCGATTTCATATATCAGTAGGATGGTGCTAGCTGTCACAGAAGCAAAGAAACAATTGCGGCATTCAAAAAGACTGGTATTTCAATAATAGCTCCAAATCATTAGCCACCAAATTCACCAGATCTTAGTCCTCTTGATTATTTATTTTGGGATGAAGTATCAAAGAGACTGAAAACAAAAAAAATTGAAAATCGTACAAAACTGATTGAAAAAATAGAGAAACAATTGCAGAAATTCCATTAAATATGATTCGCCAAGCCAATCCTTTCGACAAAGAGTTTTGGCCATAGACAGGAACAAAAGAGGTTTAATAATAAACTGTTTTAATTAAATAAAATTTTGTTTTATTCTTTATTAAATACCTTTAATTGAGTTAATTTAACATTATGCTGTCTATGTCAAACGTCATTCAAAGAATTATCATTATTTATTGGCCACGCGTTACCACATTTTAGTAAACTGACCAATAACATGCAAAATCAAAAATCGAATGTGTTACTACATTTTGTTTGTATCAATTTACTTTGCTATATAAAATTTGCTTTATATAATTTATTTTATTTTTCTATGTCCTGTGATTAAAAATTTAATGAAATTCTTTGTTATCGTTAAATTAAATTTACAGGTTGCCCTTACAATCAACTTTACCTGCAAAATATCATCCAATAAAATGTCGGCTCCCAAAATTTATTTTTAATAATATCCCTAGAGTACCTATTTAATTTAAAAAGGTTTCTGATCCATGATTTAAACAAAAGATTTTGATAATGACATTATATCTATTAGAGCAATGTCAAGACCTTATATCTCACTTTTATTCTCACTCTAATGACAAAGACTTTGAAAGACAAAGCTATGTTATTACTTCGCTGAAACGAGTAAACGGCGAATGTTTAAAAACCAACTGATTTTTTTACAAATTCAAATTCTGTTATGGAGACCAAAAGTTTAAAACAATTGCACAATAACAGCATGTTTAAGGTAGTTTGTTATGTGGACATACTTTTTGTTACAAAACTTTAAGAAGAACAAAAAAATTTCATAAAGTTTAATGAATAGATTAAATTAAAAAAATAAATTCTGGAACTTGATTTTTTTAATTGAAATTTTGTTTTAATTAAATTATGATCATTTAAGCCCTGTCTGTATTTTTGTTTGTTATGCATTATGATTTTAATATGGATTTTAAGCACGAGTTATCCTCACAAATTCTTTTACTAATAATCTGCTGCATAATAATCTACAAAAAAAACTTTTTCAGACCTTATTGTTCTTTATGTCATCTCATGATTTTAATAAAATAAAAGACTTATCATTATTATGAGAGCACACTTTCTATCTCGTTTTGTAATAATTTCTACTGGTTGTAATGCTGCCCTCACATTCACGAGGTAAATGGTTGGTTTAACTCAGATCTGTGACTCTTTCAAAAAAAATTCTCTCATATAATTTTATAATTCGAAATATTAAAGAAAGAAAGATTTTTGAAAAAATAAAGCTTAATAAGTTTACAATCAGGAACAGAAAATCCGATACGTTAAGTGAAAAATGACCACAAAAGAAAAAATACATAAGTATCTTTTAAAACATTTCTCAGGGATAAGGGGATAATGGAATAAAATAAATATTAATCAAAACTTTAAAATAAACTGAACTGTCATTAAAAATAAATTCAGCCGTTAATTCAACCATGGTGTTCATGTAATCCCGAAGCTATTATTCGTTTAATCAATAATATTTTGCATTTTTAATTATCAATATTATTATTATTTATTACCATTATTATTATTATTATTATATAATGGAGTACGAAAATTATTATTATTACTTGTCCCCAACTTCATATGTCTAATTAATAAACATTAAAATATGTACATTTTCTGAGATAAAGATAAAATGTTTGTAGTATTCAATGGGAATTGTTGTCATTTTTCAAGATAATAAATAAACCTGGAAATTTTTAGATGATCTGATATACCTTTGCATAATAATTTATGTTATAATTACTGTATTGCCAATTATCCATTATTTTATTTATATAAATAACTTCATTAAATTTTATCGGATGGCAATCTTAATTAATGATGATTTTAATGTTCTCTTTTGTTCAGAAAACATTTTAAAGTATTATACATGTAATATAACAATTACTTTTCTCCTTTGAATTTCTTTATATAAAATGACGACTTAATAATCCCTCTCCCTTTTTACAATATACTTAGAAAATTTTAATATAAAGAAAATATTAGGATTAAATAAAACTCTATTAAGTATAAGTAATAAAGTTATTATAAAGTCTCCAAATAAGTTCCTGGCGATTTTTTTCAAAAACTAAAATTCAGTATTTAAAATTTTAGATATATTTATTCATCATAACATGACTCATCACTAGTGTCAGACTTAAATGATTACAATATTTAGTGTCAGTTTAAATTGATGATTGTTGTATTGTCAAATTAAGTTGATCCGCAATAATTATTGATTTATTAGTAATTTATTATAATTAATTATTAGGTAATTAAAAAATAATTTTCTGATATTTTAATTCATGTTATTATGAAAAGTAAAATTCAATACAATACTCCAATATCATGAAATTTTCTTCCACTTCAATTCAAATCGAAGGATGTTTTTCAAAAATTCAATCCATTCTTCAATCTCAGAGACATTTTAAATGAGAAATTTTCGGGAATTATTTTATTCCTAGACCACAAGAGACCACAGTAATATGGTGGATAGCACATGATCTCCCACCCAAATTGTGTTATCTAGTCCAAAGATTTTTATCCCATAAAACTGAGCATTGCCTTCAAAAGATAAAATCTTATTCCTGTTCACTAACTTCACCTTTTTTAAAACAATTTTTTCTAATTTAACGCAATAGATGTCTGATTATAGTGTTTTTTGGTTTAATAAAATTAAGATGAATGATTTCTTCGCAAGTCCGTCAAGAATACACCTTAAAATCTTTTTCTGGAGTAGTCAAATTTTTGGAATTTGTGGCAAGTGATCCGTATAAGATAACCAATTATGTGTTCTCTATGCTTAAGAATATATTACCCATTTTTCATTGGATATCAGTATTCTGCGATAAAATGGCTTTCCCTTACTCGACTAAGATGAAAAAAGCATATTGTCAGTCTTTGGAATCTATTCTCTGATATTAAGTCATGTGGAGCCCATTTGCTTAATTTTTTTATTTTATTTCTTTTCAATATTATGCATATGCAATCTGATTTTTTTTCGTTGACGTTAAAGATCCTGACATGTTTGACTTGAATTTGATTCTACTGTTTGTTATCAAATCATTATTATTCATATTAATGCGTCTCCCAGATCTCGGTGACTTTCCATATTTTCATCACAAAAACGAAACTTTTCGTACCTTTTTTTCGACATCCATTTTTTTATGAAACTTTTATTCTACTTTATTTATAACTTTACCACGATACCTTTTACAAATTATAATTATACAAAAATTTCCGAAACCATATTAAAAAATTAGAAATGGTATTAATCTTAAAAGTATGATTTTTTAAGGGTTTTTTTATAGTAATGATAATAATTAATAATAATAATATTCTTTTTATATCTACAAATATTCCTTTTCATTGACAAAGATTAAAATTTAAAGCATAAAGTATTAAGAGTTTTTTAATTAATTTTTAAATTGAAAAATGAATTTTTTATCAAGATTTAAGAATGATTGTATAATGTTTCGAATTCTTAGTGATACCGTTCTGTGACTGTGACAAGTTTGCTGTAAGACCGATGCAAAGTTTATCAATCAATAAATAGAATTTAAATAAAATTAGTTGACCTAAAAGTTTCCACCGTTTCTTCAGCTTGTTTTAATTACGGGGAATATTGAAGTTTGAAATCCAATTTTAAAAATCTTAGTAAAAACAAATTGTACGAATAAATGCAGTGGAAACCAGATGTAAGAATAATAATTGTTATTAATAATAATAATATTATTATTATTAGAGTGTAATCATTTTGAATACTAGATATCTTAGTTATCAGTGAAACTCTGTAATTATTATCATAATTTAGTAGAAGTTTAAAAATAAAAAGCTTTTAGATAAGTATAAAAGCATAAAAGATTAGTAGCGATAGTATAAATTAACATCGAACTAGGGAAAACAAAAATATTATTTATTAAAGATGGTTAATTTGTCGGTCTCAAATTAATTTACTTCAGAGGTTTGTTTTTTGATTTCTCAAACTAACCTAAAGATAAATGTGATATTTATAAAAATTACATTGTCGTTACTAACATTATAACAGTAAAATAAAGATAATCATTAATATAAATACTTTTATCATAATCCATCGACTGCTTCGGTTTTTTCTTTAATACTAATACACAATAAATATATCGAGTAGCTTAAAATAAATGATTAATCTTTGTTTTATTCTCTGAAATCCATTTTTACAATTCTATCTTGGTAATTTATTAACAATGACCTTAACAAATAATCAATATTTATAATATTATCAGAATTTCCAAATACTATCATTTATTGAAATATACTGGTATTCAAGATTTGATATTGCACCTTGTGGAAGAAGATAAGAGTTTACGAGAAATATCAAACCATTTAAGTGGGTATGTTTCAAAATCTACATTGCAACGACGATCATAACAAGCAGAATAAATAAGGACTCAAATCTCTCACAGGTCAAAAACAAACATCAAGGACAAAAAAGTAATAAAATACGTGAAGAGACTGTTGAAACAGAAATGTGTGAGAAAATCAACAAAAGTAATTTCCCAAAACCCAAACGTGTTTTGAAGGAAGCTTTTGCAGCTTAGACCATATTAACAACGGTCAATATCTTGTCTTATATCCTTACATATGTTGAGGTTTGACTCCCATCTTATAAGTTCTGTAAATAAAATTTTGGCGAAAAATAGAATTTAAATAATACGCTGGCTAATTTAAAATTGAGTATTTTAATTATTAATTTAAAATTAGTTAAATAAATTTTAAATATTATTTAAAATCAACTACTGATTTTTAATCAGTAGTATGTATTTCTAAAATTATGATTTTCAAAATTTTTAGAATTTATTTTATTTTTAGTAATAGTTAAATATAGAAAGTACTTCATGATTGACAGCTTAACTGGCCGATCAGAGACGCTAAAACGAACAGTAAAATAGTATATAAGCCAGCGAAAATTCATTATTTTTCGCCCTGAAAATTGCCAGATAAAAAGTATGTTTTATTTTGGTTATTTTATCTTGCTGACCAGGGTTTACCCTGGCACAGCTTTTTAATAACGTAGTGTTGCTTGTAGACTGCCTGAGCAGTTTGTTGTTTGTGTTGAGACTGCCTGAGCAGTTTGGTGATTTAGTGTGACTGTCGATTGTTGCAGTTTGTTTGTGTAATTAAAAGGGTCTAACCCTCATTTAATTTAATAAGGCTTTATAGTGTTGCTTTTGTGATTTGTTAGAGGGTAAGATATGAGATTGCCCACAGCAACCGCAGCGTAGGTTATGTGAGCTTGATAAGAGTTGCGCCAACACATAAAAAAAAGAATTATTTTTGTGAATTTCGTGTAAAAAAATAGTCTTAAGAATGATTATCTGAAAATTCTATTATGCGATGAAAAAATTTTTACTATCAATGGCGTTTACAATTCACAAAAACACAAGAATTTGAGCTCCAACTAGATCTAAGGTTGATTTACAGTATATTCATCAAACCTTAAATTTCCTTCCGGTTTCTGAAATTGATTGCAGCATGTTACAATGAAATCACAAAAGTTGTATTTCCAGTGGGAAAAATAAATAAACAGTATAATAACAAATATGTAATACCTACTGTTGAAAATTCCCTTCATTGATGGTGTGTAATGGTATCAACGCGAGAGGTCCTGTAGATCTTTACATATAATTATCAATAATGCAACACGTTACATTAAAATATTGGAAGAATAGTTTCGTTGCTGAATTGGAATATGTAATTGAATCTTACTTCAATATACATTAGCTCCATGCTACCAGATAGAGCTAGTGAAAGCATGGTTTTATGAGTTAAACATCAGTGTGCTAATATATTGACCTGAATCGTCCCTGGATTTAAATCCAGTCAAGAATTGTTGGAAATTACTAAGAGCAAAGTTTTTCAGAATGAAATTAATTTCACTAAGAATCCGCACACAAAATCTTTGGAGCATGGTTCAAGTTAATCTCACCGACATACTGCCAGGATTTGATGCATTCGATGTCTTATCAAATTTAGGCTGTCATATCTGCAAACGGACATAATAATAAATATTAATTGTTTAAGTAATGAGTTTTTTAAATTCTGTTATGTGAACCTTTTAATAACTTGTTTATTTTTAAAAATAACAAAAATCTAAGTGGTCGGTGAATTATGATCAACACTGTATTTTTTTTTCAAGTACACGGTTTTATCATTGGAAAAAATGTTTAAAAGTTCATTATTGTGATACGAACTTTTTTATCAGTTCTGCTTCATTCAATAATAGTATCATACAATTTAATCAATTAAATGATGTCATTTTTAATTAAAATATTTTATTGGTTTTTACTTGTATTTTACCATATCATTCTCAATGTTATCAAAATTGATCAATGTATATAAATTCATTTAATGGTCTAAGACTTTACTGTTTCTACTTAATTGCAAATATTATCCGAAACATGTAATCTTAATTGTTATTACCAGTAATTAATATTTAAACCTCTGTTTATGAGACTTAAAGTTAAAGTTTGTTATATTTTGTGTATTAATTATCATTTACAAATTGTTAAGTCAATTTCTTTTTCTTTTGATTTTTAGTTATTTCAAAAATTGAACAAGTCTTAATATCATTTTTTACATTTCTAATCAAAACCCACAAGTAAAAATTTATTTTTCAAAAAACTTTCAAAAACTGAAATATTTTTCAGTAGTAGAAATTATTACTACAGCTGATGATCAAAATCTTCACAAAATGCCATTAATATCAATTTTTGAAAGTCATAACTACATGATGATTAAAAGATTTTATGCTGAAGAAAACAAGATAAATGTTGATTAATAACATCATTATCTCTTTTCATCATTCTCTTCTTATTTACCCTTTCCCGAAGAAGTATTTGTTTAAATAATAATTATGAGCTACGGTCAGCTATTTCACTCAAGAAAACATTCCGTTCACTTTATGACTACGATTGTACTTAAGTTTGGTTTCATCTTCATTTAATTTTCAGCCTCTATTGCATACCTAACAATTCACCAAATCTTTCCTAGTAATGGTAAACAATTTCAGAATTAGAATCACTATTTAAAAGGATACTGGGATGCTCGAGTTTCCGTTATCCAAAAAATACTAAGTATTTTTAGAGCATTGGAATTGTATTCCCTCAAAAAAGTTTCCTTAGAGAAAAAAAAGGTCTTCGAATTTTCAATTAACAAATCTCCATAAACCCTGATTTAATAGAATATATGGTGGTATCTGATATAATTAATACAGCAAATGAATCTTAGATATTTTCTTTTTTAATAAAAATGTTAAACATTTTTTTCATAAAATAAAATTTTTTGATACTCGGATTGGTTTGGGAACATATATATTACTATTAAAGAGTTTGTATTAAAGAATTTATGATATAAAAGTTACCATTTTGAAATTTATATTTGTTAAAATCTTCATTTAATTAATAAATTTAAACAATCAAATTTTCTGATGCTTTATCGAACGAGATCATTAAAATAATGCATAACAATCACAGTTGAATCAATAATTCCATGAATTGTCAATTTTTAATTTGTGATATTAACTAATTTTTTATTTCAGATATACTCTACAATGTGTACTACCATTGAATATGTTTCTTGAAAAAATCTTCATTTTCTTATGGTTCTGGCATATATTCATAGGCTCCATCACTTTTATCAGCATCATCGTCTGGTTCAATAAACTACTGAATAAAAAACACCAATTTCGATTTATCAAAGAATACCTTAAATTAATGGAGCTCGTTAAAAAGTCCGGGGAATCCTGGAGAAAAAATTTCATTTTTGACTATCTACGATCAGACGGGTTGTTCATAATACATTTGATATCGATTAACGTTGGTGATATAATCGCAGCAGATGTCGTTTCTGAACTGTGGAATCTGTATTGTGGTCAACGCCATAATGAGTGCGATGTTTTCAAGCAATACGATGAACCAAATCTTACAGGATATAAATTTATAAATGTTAAAAATGAAATCGGATCAGACATTACCGGAAAAATTGATGTAAATGATGATATTGTGTGAATTCCAATATTTTGTGGCATTACATGAAATGATCAAAGTGATAGTTTAACAATATTATCTGATTAATTAATAAATCTATTTTTATTTTTCAATTAATTTTTGTTATAATTTTTCATTGAAAAATTGAAATGTATTTACTTTTGAATTTCACTAAAAAAAATTATTAATTATTTTTAATTGATTTTAAAATTCTATTTAAAAATTTTTATAAATTTACTCTTAAGAAAAATTTCTCAATACATAATTTTAGAAAAATTAATATCGGGCTGCCAGATATATAAATTTAGCTAAATATATATAAACATAATAATAATAATTTTTTATGAAATTATATTTTAAGTTTAAATTATTAATTATTATAAATATTGATTTTATGATATAATAACCTAATCTCATTGTGGATTATTTGTGAAAATATTGTGAATGTAAATAATATAAATATTTTTAAATTGAAAAATAATATGGTATTAGCTAATTTTATTAAATTTCAAAAATAATTTGAAATATTTTTATTTTTTAAGATTAAGTATTATAATTTTTTATATTTTTTTAATTTTGTAAATTAAATAATTAAAAATTGAAAAGATCGTTGATATTTTATAAATGGCATTCATCACATCATAAGTATTTTTTAAGTAAAGCGTATTTATTTTTAAATTTAAACTATTTAAGTAGTAATTATTATTATTATTAATTATAAATATAAGTTTAGTAAAATAATTAATTATTGTATACAGTTTGATCCAACGAATTGTCCACCCCCTGATAAAACAGAAAAAATCCGATAATAACATTTATTAATAAATGATACATGAACTT
>JBBMKC010199975.1:0-14175 GCA_037834085.1 Bipalium vagum | reverse complement strand
GTATTTAAGGCTACTAAAATAAATGCGCACAGCAGGCACAAAATCTCAAAACGAATTGCGCAGCGAAAAGGTTAATTCCTGCTTTTAAGGAGTCCCGTAAAAAAACAGTTTATTCATTAAAATAACTCTGCCTTAGTGAAGCATATAAACTCATGTCTGACAAATTGTATTATTTTAAATATTTTTTGTATATCAGGAATAAATGAAAATTTCCATAATATATGTAGGAATAACGTAACTGGAATTCAAAAGAAATCACCATATGTAAAATATTCCATTAATATAGCTTTATTTGAAAAATATAAAATATAAAAAAGTATACTAGAGATACCCTATTGCATATATTTATGTATAAATTAAAAGACAAATTCCTCCATCTCAAAAAGCCATTCTGAGATGCATTTCAAATCTTGATTTTATTAATTAATCCTTTAAAATTTAATTAAAATTTTAATTATTTAAATAAATAAAGGAAGGAATTTGTTTTCACTACCTGACTGAGGAGGTTTATATTTCTTGTTATCATCATTACTTATTAGACTGATTTCGAGACGTAATTATTATTTCTATTTATTATTTTTTTATTTTTTAGTAATTTTATTTTTAATATGATTTCCATATTATCATTTTGCTATTATTTTTATTATTGCTTTATATTTTAATCATACTCTTCTCATACTTAGTCGTGCTTCTGTGGCAAGTTAAATAAAAATGTAGGAGAAAAGCATTTTAATTTATTTATTCATAAAATTGATAACATGAGAATAAAATTTTAAAAAAATGAAAATAAAAGCAACTTCTAAAAATAGAAAATAGATCTATTTAAACATTGTTCCTTTTCATTCTTTTGTGATTTCTAAGAGATATAGGAATTGTTTATTACGTTCCCATTATCAGTAATAATGTATTCAGAATAATAATGTTTTTAAAAAAATAATGAAACATTACAAATAAGAGTTCTCACTCCTCAGAATACCGAAAACTCCTTTAAAGTCTTAATTACATGTGGAAAGTATTAATAGAAAATATTTTTTATCGACATATATTATATATGCGGTACCTAGTTCTGTGAGCTAATATGAAAATAATTACAACTAAAATACAGTATGTATACAGGATCTGAATAGAAGTCATAAATAAAGATAAGGATATGAATATTTTTATTATAGAGTATCTGTGAAGTTATACCAGTATTGAAGGTGTAGCGGAAAGAATTATTTCTGATTTTTTAAAGCTTATTTCCAAAATATGGATGCGCAATTGAATCTCTGACTCCTTGCAGAATCATCAGTCAATTAATTGACATACCGCCACTTCTTTGATTCAAACATAAAATCTTATATTCATGAAGACGGTTCCATCTCTGTCTACTACTTGATATAAGTACAATAATTCTCGTGCAGAATCAGTTATTATCATTATCTTAATTATTAAATTTATAAAATATTGTTAATATATTTATTTAATATTTGATTAGTTTATTCTTTTTTAAATACATACTTTTCCGAAAGTAAAAGATTTTATTCATTATATTAAAAAAAATTGACTTTTAAAATTTTTAAATAAAGAATGAATTTTGTATCTAATCATCATTTATAAATACTTATATATTATTTATAATGAGACACATAAATAACGCTTATTTATTTAAAATAAATTTAGTGAGATATCGAAATAGAATTGTAAATTGAAATATAAATCAATTTGTTTGATTAATATCTCATTAATAGGGTAATCATTTAAATTTTCATAACACGTTAATAATTTCAAAATTTTTAGATCTAAATATATCAACATTTACGCTAAGCAAAGAACACTTACGGGAAGTTCTCATTTATTACTTCATGATCAACAAAACTGTCACAGAAAGCTGCAGAATATTATGCGATGTTTGTGGAAAACATGTGGTACCTTAGGATACAAGCGAGCGTTGGTTTCACCACATCAGAAGTAATGATTTCAGTGTAAAGGATAAAGAACGCCCAGGTCGTCCTTCCAAATTTGAAAACCACGATTTACAAAATTTATTGGATTAAGATGTCTGTCAATTGCAAAATCAACTTACCATAAGATTAGGTGTTACACAGCAAGCAATAAGCGCGCTTACATGATATCGGTAAGATTTTATCAATTGAATGAAGGAGAACTAGAAAACCGAAAAGTAGTCAGTGACATGCTCTTACAACGAAACGAAAGAAAGTCTGTCTTCCATTGAAATGAAAAGTGGATCTCTTTTGAAAATCCCAAAGGTACAAAAACATGGGTTAACCATCAAAACAAACTGCAATACCAGACCGCTTAGGAAAGAAAATAATGCTCTGCGTTTGGTGAGATTAGTAAGGCATGATGTACCATGAACTTCTCAAACCAGGTGGAAGTGTTAAATTGGAAAGATACCAAAACCAAATACCCAAACTGAATCAGTCTAT
This sequence comes from Bipalium vagum, assembly GCA_037834085.1. Classification (NCBI taxonomy): domain Eukaryota; kingdom Metazoa; phylum Platyhelminthes; order Tricladida; family Geoplanidae; genus Bipalium; species Bipalium vagum. The sequence continues at coordinate 11,746 of JBBMKC010199975.1, read as the reverse complement.
AATACCATGTTTCTTCGAAAATAAGACAGATCTTATATAAAATTTTTGAGGAAAAATCACGTCAGGGCTTATTTTTAAAGGAGGACTTATATTTTAAGAATACTGATGCATCTCATAATGGCATTTAATCAATACAGTCATTTCATAATCCTGTGGAGACTCAAGAGAAATTAAGAAATTAACTCATTTAATTTATTGATTATTTAACTTTTCATTGTGTGATTTTAATAAATATTTAAAAACTTTTATTGTTGTAAAAAATGAGAATCTTTAAATAAATAAATTGAAGTCCTAACAAAAATTATTATTTTTACTATTATTATTATTAGTAGTAGTAGTAGTAGTATTAAATAAATATTTAAACAAAGAAAATATCAAAAAATTAAAAATAGAAATCACTAAGTTTCTAAAAATAGAAACTTAGCAAAAAATATGTAATATAAATTTAAAAATAAATGTAATTTTAAGTATAAAAAATTAAATAGGAAATAATAAAAATATAACCTAAAAAATAATATATAAAAAGAGCATGGAATTTGGAATGACGACACACACACATACGACGCAGATGCATAACAGAAACACCAAAGAGCAATATTAAAATCCACGAAGATATCCAATTCCTCGGACAACGACGGGAACACAATAAGAGAAATTCCATAGCAAGATTTGAGATCAGATATCAAAATTTGAGATCAACAACTACAGACGTCTAGACGGTTCACGAGAAATTGATACAGCCCAGTATTTAAGAAAGCAAGTTGCGGATCAAAAACACAAAACAAGACTACGAATTCATTTTCAAAGAAAACGTGAGAACAAATTCATCCGGAAGCCACATTATATGCTCTTTTGAAATAGTAAATTTTATTAAATTATTTTTTAATTAGTTATTTATTATTATTATTACTAACTCCATTTATCTGGTAAATTATTATAATTTATACAGACCATTTAAATTTCAAATTAAATATAATTATTTTCCGATAATCACTATTTAATAGGATTATCTGCCCTTTTTATTACACATTCTCCATTATTTTTGTTGTTGTTCAGGGTTTGCACAACAGTTAGGGTTGGCAAATCTTCTTAGGACCTTACCACAAGTTACAAGATAACTGTGTAAGGATTTAAAGATTCTCCTTTAAAATCACTGTGTAAAAATAATATTTTTCGAATAAAAATATTTGTATCAAAGTCTTAATTGTTTTCTTTTGTGTTATATTTGTGTTCCGAACTACAGGCCGTAATTCCTTCTGATAAGTCAATTAGTTCATGTTAAGTGACTCTCCAGTTTTTAATCGATTTGTTAAAGTTTAAATTAAGCCACTTTTAGGGAAACTTTACAATCCTCTAGAACATCATCATAAGATTCCAAATTTAAACCTTGGAATCCATCCAAAAAATCCTATGACTTCAACATATTAAGTATTAAGGGCCCCAGTCTTTCATGCTTGGCTATGTAACTTTCTTCAAAAGATAAATTCTTATCCATGTAACCTGCTCTTAATGCATGAGCAACTGTGCCATTGGTGATTTTATTCCAGGCTGTCTTGACCCATCCAATGACTTCTTGCAGAATAGTTTTAATAAAGTTTCCACGCTGATTTCTTTCCATCCAATGTTCAATTTACTCATTGATTTCCACGCACAGATAATCTTTGAAAGGCTTGTTAATGGAAATGTCTAGTGTTTGAAGGTATGGTGTGATTCCACCTGGTATCATTTCCGGATTCACTCTTCTTCCTGACAGGAAGATCTTCCTGTCTTTTGCACGATGTGTACTGTCAGAGTCCCATATTAGAAGACCTCTCTGACTGCTACGTAACACCATCTGTAACATCAAGTCTGTGTACTCCATGCCCTGCCAATTTCAATAACCTAAACTCAAGATACATTTTCAACCTTGGCCTTACATTTAAAATTTCTGGAAAAATCGGGGAGGGCGTATTTTCAAAGGAGGCTTTATTATCCAAGAAACACAGTAGTTAAACGTCCAGAATGGGTCAATAAACATGGCAAAGTAATTCTTCTACTTGAAAACCCAACGCCTCACACTTTTAAAGTACTTAAAAGCATGTTAAAACATATGAAATGAAAATTACTCATCAACTCGCCAAGTTCACCAGATCTTTCCGATTTTCACTTGTTCCGTTCAATGGCACATGGACTTGCTGAGCAGCACTTCAAATCGTACGAAAATGTCCAAAATTGGGTCTCTGGATGGTTCGCCTCGAAACAAGAAAAATTCTTTTTGGATAACATCCAAAAATTGACTGAAAGATGGAAGAAATGTGTGGATAACAATGATCATTATGTTGAATAAATTACTTTTTATTATTATATCGAGATTACCATGCTTCGGTTATTAAAAAAATCCGCATTATTTATGTGTACCCATAATATATTTAAGACATATATACGCATGTTTATTAATATATAGTTTGGAGATTATTATGTATAATTTTAAAATTGTCCGAAGAAAAACTGTATGAAAAAATATTGAAACATGCCTCAAAATTATTTCAAGAATGAATTATTATTATATAATGAATAAATTTTTTAATTTCAAAATTGGTTACTAAAGACCTTTTTTAAAAAATAAAAAGCTATTGCTCACAAGACTAATATATATCCAATTTAATAGATATAGAAATTGTATAGTCTGTGGTATATTCACTTTTTTCCTGTATAACAGACTGTAAAAGTAGAATGCAAAATTACAATTGCTTGTTACAAATAACACATTTGATCCCCAATGGAATGTGGTCAAAACTATATTGAAATTTATAGAAAATATAATGGAGACAATTATAAGCACTTTAAGACTAAGATAGAATTAATTAATCGAAATAGTAATATCAAAATAATTCCAAACACCGAAGTAATTTTTATTTTGAATCTTCCATATGGTTACAAGAAAGAACCCAATCAGTCAATATATTCTTTGGATTTTATTCAAATGTCATGTTAATTTCACAAACCTTCATATAAAGAACAATATTTAAAGTTTGTTTTTACGTTACGCCCTGTTTTATTTTTTAAAAAAGACTTTTTCATCGATATATTTTTTATTTTACTACTTTCTATAACGCAAACAAATAATCCCAATAATTTCTTGTCCTCACAATTTTTCTTTACATTAGGCGTATCAGTATGGTTCTGACTTTCTAATAAAAAGACATTTTTAAAAGTTTTATTTAATAAAATTTAAGCAAAATATTTTCCGTTTACAAATATGGCATTGGACCATCTTTTAGACAACGAATGGATTCCACGAAAAAAGAATTCTGGTTTTTTTGAAAAAATTCAGCTGTCAATCCATTTTTGAAGGTCTTCATCGGAACTGAACTGCTACCCAGAAAGCGCAATTGCATCGGGTGGAACACATGGAAATCCGAAGGAGCAATATCTGATGAACATGGCAGGTGATATATTACTTCCGAGTTTGCAACTTCTAAGTAATTATTTGCAATATCGAGTAGTTAAATTATTTTATCATGTCTGTCCGCCTATTCTGACCTTTTCTATTTTAAAACTGGCTTCAAACGAATTAATTTGGATCGATGGCGTTCAACAATCATCGTTTCTGATTGCTTCAACAGTTCATAATAAATCTTTTGATTCAACCAACACATAGTATCACTTTAAACCCATGGGTATTCTGTTTGGGCGCTGATATACTCGGATGGCCAGGCTCCACCAAAGATACTTTGCGTTTTTGGTTGTCATATCGAATACGTCTCGTCTCCTGTCACAATCCTATGCAAGAAACGTTTTCTCTTTTGCCTCTGAAGAAAAATATCAAAAAATATAAGTTGTCTTTCAATATCTCTCTCAGTCAATCTAAATGGGACCCATTTCCCTAATTTTTTAATCATTCCAACACTTTTCAGACGTTGGTAAGTGCATGCTTGGCTCACAATTAATACATATCCATGTATTAATACATATCAAGTTCGATATGTGCCAATTCTTCATCTTCAAACAATTTTGTGGTCTACCGTGTTTTCTGTACATGATGTCAAAATCTTCATTCCTGAATCAGCAAAACCATTCTTTGCATGTCGTATAAGAAGAAGCATATTTTTCGTAAACCTCTACCAAGTGGAGTGTTACAGCAGAGGTTTTTTTGCAAATAAGTAATGAAACATTACTTCCTGCAAATGAAATTTATTTGGAACTAAATTGACCATTTTGAATTTCTGTATTATTTAAACAATATCTTTTTAAATAAGGTGATATGTTTTTATAGAATTATTAATATATGACCTTAGAAATAATATATTATACAAATTTAATTTATTCATTGAACCACAAATTTTAACTCATTTTTGTAAAATCCAGAATCATACTAATACGCCTAATATTTAAAAGTAGTTATTTATCTGTTTAAGTATTTTAGCTAATCAAAAATATTGAAAAAATATTTAACTTGTTAATATCATATTTTTGTTACCAATTTACTGAAAATAAAGTGTAAATAAATAATAAATAATTTTTCATGTTCTTATATGCAAACGCTTTTGCAAAACAAATCTACATATTTATATTATATTTTTTATTTTATTTACACACATACATGTTATACATATTATGCATTTATATATTATAGTATATTCCATTCAAGTATCTGTACGATAAGATGGTATTGAATTTCATGCTTCATTTTATGCCTATTCTTCTGTCTCTATATTGAAAGATAGGCTTAACAAATTTAGCAAAAAATTATTTCAATTTATCTCAAATGTCGAAAATGAATAGTTTGCTTTACTGTGGATTCATATAGGTATAGCAGTTTAATTCTTCACTTCTGCAGAGAAATTGTTGAAATATTTTTTAAATTTATCTAAAAGGAAACTCATAATTAAAATCAGTAAAATATAATTTATTTTAATTAAAAAAAATAAGAAAATAGTGTTTCATAATTTCTGTTTTAATAGCTTAATGAAGAAATTCATAATTTTTCTGTTTATTAAATTAAATAATAAATTTTTATTATTTTTATTATCATGATATGAATCGATATGAAACATCATGAGCTTATCGTTTGCTGTAGAAAATATGAAAAAAGTTTTCTAATTGTTTTTTTATGTTAAATTTATTGGATTCTATCGATCTGTTTTTGAATATTATTTAGTGTTTAATGTTTAATCATCAATTGATTATTTATATATTTCCATAATAATAATAATATTGATAATATTAATAATAATTATTATTATTATGTAATTATGATAATACTTTTTGAAAATTTTTTCAAAGAAACTTATTTTCCATAGTTGGGGATAATTTTTTTTATTTTATTACAACATTAACATTGTATTCAGATATTTTTTAGTTATAATTCTATTATACAAATATTCAATCATTAAAAACAAAAGTTCCCCTTTTTTAAGCATTTTATGAATGGCGTCATAAAAATATGATTTGGCTTTGAACAAATTTTTATTCTGACAGCAAGATAACCTTCGACCAAAACAAGTGATAATCTGATGTTATATTGTCAGCTGAGTTGTATGGGTGAAATAAGACATTCCATCTCAACCCTTATAAGATTTCGGTGACTGCTTTTGCAACATGAAAGACATAACACTTTATAGAACAAAATTTATTATTTTTCCAAATAAACAATTTTTAGTTGAAAAATAAAATATATTTAGTAAATTATCGATTATTTATTACATTGGATGAAATTTTTCGAGTACTAGATTTAAAAGTTTGCAATGTCCTAAAAGAAAATCAATAGTTTGATTATTATTTAACTGAAAATAATTATATTATTTGTGTGAAATTTATCAAAATATATAAATAAAAAATGTTGAAATTTCGTTTTCATTTTGCGTACGTAAATAATTATTAAAAGATAGTTACTGTTTTTAAAGAAGCAAAAAAAGAAATTAAATTGAAAAACTCCTAAAGAATTAAGGACTATGTTAATATGGCTGTTAGAGTTATAATTAATAAATATTCTCTTTATAGTGGTCTGCTTTCTTCTGAAATAAAGTCTAAGGATTGATAAAAATTAGTCAAGTACTATTAATTGACTGGATTTTGACAAATAATTATAAGGCATTACAGAAGATTATAAAAGAAATATCTACTAATCTATATGCAAGATATTGTCTCAGAAGAATAAACAAGAAAACACAATGGAGAAATTCTGTGAATAACTATTAAGAAAACCATTATGAAAGTTAATTAATTAAAGTTCTTATTTGGCATCATTTCAAAATGTGACACAAATCCTTTAAAAGGTTTCAAATAAAGAAGAAAAATAAAAATTATTATTATTGAAAATCACTTAAACTTCTTAATTTAGTATTTTAGTTTCACATAAGATAGAAACAATCAATTATTCCTCTGATTCGAGCTATATTAACTTATTTATATTATAATTTATTCGTATAATTATATTTAATAAAACAACAATTTAATAAATTATATTTAATTTAATTTGTTTAATAATTTGGCAAATTTTGAATATTAAAATTAAGTGAAATTGTGAAAATATTTGAATTCCAATTTTTAAAATCACAATTAAAGAATGGAGTAAATGAAAAGGAAAAAAAATAAAAATAACCCTCTTTAGGGTTACAATTCCTTATTGTTAAGTCAACTTATTAAATTTAAGTTTAAATTTGATTTTTTTTAAAATTATTATATTTAATTGTTTATTAATTATTATATTTACTTTTACATTTCCTGTGTGAAAAAATTGACCAATCAGAAATGAGCTGAATTGTGAGATTAGATATTTTAACATGTTTTTGTAAAATACTTTACTTTATTATCACATGTAAAAATATAAAATTACCGTATGAGGTATAATAATATCTAAAGAAATTGTATATAAATAGAATTAAAAAGATGACAAATCAATTCATCACAGATATACTGTCTTAATCGGTTAATGAATAAATTAATAAACACGATAAATGAGAACTATTCATCTTTTTTCAATAATGATAAAAAACTTACTATTTTACTTTAACAACCAATCATAACACAGGGTTATTTTTAGATTTTATTTTATACAGATCATTTATGTTGTTAAAGTAAAATAGAACCTAATTGTCATATAAATCAATTTTCTAATATGGTTCCTTTGAAATGATAACAGATTGGAGAGCACAGCATAGTTTATTTGGTTCTATTTTACTTTCGCAACATTAATACATATATAAAATGAAATCTAAAAATAACCTTGTGTTATGATTGGTCTGCTTATAACACGGGGTTGTTAAAGTAAAATAGTACCAGGAATTTTGAAAAATTGGAATATATCAGGTTGTGTAGTATGAAATTTGTAGGTAATGTATGAATGTTGGTAATCATTTTACAAATTTCATACTACACAACCTGATACAATACCAGTTATATTTGTTTAAGCATTGATTTCTTTATTTGACTTAGCAATCAAGAATTTTAACCCTAAAGAGGACTATTAACTCTTTTAGATCTAATGTAAAATTATAAATTAAATTACCTAGATATAATCTTGAAGTAATCCACTTAAACAAAACGGTCTTGAACCGAATTTCACACTAAATAGTTATTAATATAATAAACGGATATCGTTATGTATATTAATTGATTGTTATTTTTGAATAAAATGAAAATGGACTCATAAATAACAATTATTAAATTACACGGTTTTCACTACCATTAAGAATTTTATTACCGTAATAATTACGATACAATTTTATACTAAAATAATATAATCCTGCAATTAATTTTACCTAATCAGGACTTGAAAATTTGAATCAATAATTCCAAACGGCAAATTGTTTGGAATATTAATAATTTGTACAAAAAATATAATGGCTGTCTAATGTTACATGTGATATTAGAATGATGTTAAATTATTAATGTAATTCCAGAAGAATATTGAACCGTCGAATTCATATTGATAATAGACAATCCGTCCACAATGTATGCTTGATATTTGTGGATATTATGTTGAGTACATATTTGCACGGGCTTGTAGAAGTTGTACTTGATCTGAAAATTGTAATATTTATAGTTTAGATTCTCCATAAGTAAATTGTAAAAAATTATCTTACTCTGTAATGGGTAAGATTTAATAGAAAATTTAATTTTTTGTGAATTAATGATGAATTTGCTTTGTTATTCTTTTTCAAATAAGTGAATTAATGGTTATTTTTTAATAAAAAATATAAATATGAAAGGTTAGAGTATTTTAGATAATAATTTTTACAAATTTTTAACTAAACTCTCAATCACTGAGAATCAGTTGTCTAAAGTTACTAAATTGGAGATACTTGTGGTTTGACTTAGACAGGCAACTTTATTTATTTGTTCGTAACGTTTGGAAGAAGGTTAAACGTTTAAAATATTAAGATCAATATATAAAGTCAAGTCAATTAGAGTCGTATTTTGAATCGATAATAAATGAATTCAATAAAGCCACATAAATATAATTAAATAATAGTTTAAACCTTTATAAAAAGAGACAAATCGATTTTGTAAAAACATATTTTAATCAAAATTTTTACAATTAGCATTTTTATACGTCTTGTATTGTATATTTCTTGTTTAAAAATACTGTAAAATTCCGAGTATAAGCTGCAGATGAAATTTTATAAAAATGTATTTTTTTAGTCGTATAAACTGCAGCACGTATTAGCTGCACCATTTACGTTGAAAACACATGATTTTAAAATCAGCAATCTATCATTAAAAAACAAATTTCACCGTGACAATAACCATTTTGTTTTAATCGTTTATATTGTTTACATTGTTTATTGCACTTTTTTGAATCCTTGATTAAAATGGATAACGATTCTGAACAAAAACAAAAGAAACAACGAAGATCTTTTAGTTTCTTCGATTTGAATTGTTTTTTAGTTGTATAAGTTGCACATCATATTAGCTGCAATTCAAAAATATTGCCCTTATATATGTATTAGCTGCAGCTTATACTCGAGATTTTACAGTAAATAAAATATCTTCTCTAAAAAATTTTATTATGTATAAGAAATATTAATAAAATACACACGTAATACGGTACCTAAATTCTATCATAGAAGAATTTCTTTAACCTATTAATTAAAATATTTTTAAATTAAAAAATTATCACCACAGTTCAGTTTTTTAAAAATCGTTTTCTTTACTTGTAATTTATGTAATTATTTTTATTTAATTACAAAAACATAAAGCAGATTTAAAACTATAATTCGGAAAAGAATGTTAATAATTGCTGCATTCTCTGTATCAGTATTCGGGGGCTGCTTTATTAACTTTTCTTTGTAAGAAAATGATGATAATATTATTTATTATTATTTTTCGCAAATTTATATATTATCATTTAAATGACATTTTCATCTGTATAGCTCTCGACATTTGTAAATAAAAAATTAGAATTAAAAATTAAAATTATAAAAAATTAATTTTGCATTTTTGTGGCAAATGATTCTTATTGGTCTGGTCACAAATTTATTTTGATTTCCAAAAATTTTCTTAATAAATAGATTTATCCTACTAATTTAATTAAAGGAAACGAAAGATATTTTTAACTTTATATTAAATGTTTAATTAAAATTAAAAATTTTATTTTATTTTTATTGGCATATTTTAATTATTATATTATTTCCAAAAGCTTATTTTATATTATATTTGAATATCGCCTAACATAAGTGATGCATATGTAAAGTAGCACATTATAACACAGTGTAGCACAGTGTCAGATGTTCAAAGTATTTTTCAAAGTTTACAATTATGATTTTATTTAGGATATAATTTTTTAGCTTTTCTTTATTTTTTGGATAGAGAAAAAATATGTCGAGGTAAAACATATGTCGAAACACGAAAAACAGTTGATAAGTTGTTAACTAACAGAATTTCCAAATAATAGAATTAACAGATAATTTTCAGAAAAAAATAATTTCAGAAGAAATTCATAACTCTTAATAAGAAATTGATTTTAATTTAATCCGGGAAATGTCTCTGAAGCACATTCAATACACAGTTTTGAAGCGAGCTTTATACAATAAGAATTGGAGTGCCCAAAATTCTCAAAAACATAAACAAAGAATATATTATTGCTTTAAAAAATGGACTTGAAATATCATCGGAGGTTCAATGTAGACTGGGCTACAAGCCAGATTTAGAGTTAACAAAATATTTTAATTTTTTTTAAAAAAAGGATTTCAGGACAACTTTAATTTTTTTTACCTTTATCTAATATCTTGATCCATTTATTTTTTTATGTAACATTAAGAAGTCACATTTTTATTTATAGGGTTTCATTCAACAAAATTTGACTCAAAAAAGTCTGTTATTTTTTAAAATAACATCAAAACTGAAACTAACCAGAAATTGATCATTTTAATTATATGGTGGGGTTACCAGAAAATTCTGGGTTATCTGTAGTGCAATTTCCTAATGTCTGAATGCTTTTTCACAGTAGTGATCAATGTGGCAGTTCCTTACAAGTGAAACAATCAGAATTATAAAATTATCAAAATGCTTCCTTTCATCGTTACAAAGTCATCACCTTACAATTCTTAAAAATTGAGAAAATGCTCATAGGACTTACTTTCATTTTAAAAATGAAAATTTGATCTTTCTTACTAACGTCAAAACTTTTTATTTCATATAAAGATGTCAAATTTTATCTGGAAGAGTTTTTTTTTCTGAAAAGATTAGAAATTTTTAAAATAATAAATTCTGAAATGTTTTGAAAAGTGGAAACATATTGGATAACAATGGCCAATATAATAGCATGAATATTTTTTTCCTGAAATTTCATGTAATTTCCTAATAAAAATAATGTTAAATGGTTTTGGGATAAATCATAACATTCTATTTTATTTTATTACTTAATAATAATTAAATAATAATTTATTTTAATAATAAATTTTATTTTTTTATATTTTACTATTCGTTATATTTAAAAATATATTTTTATTTATTTTATTATATATTTTATATTTTTATTTATTTATTTATTTATTTATATTTCATTATTCGTTATATTTTTTAAAAATTTATTTATCTTATAACATATTTTATATTTTATTTATTTTTTTATATTTTATTAAATATATTTATTTTATTATTAATAATTTTATTTAATAACATAATGATTCTTTTTTATTTGAAATAATTTTAAAATGAAAGCCAAAGTTTTACATATTGAAAAATTCAAAGGCGGATTTCATTTTATAACAATTCCAAATCGGAAATAAAATAATATGAAATTATATCAAAGATAATGTCAGTATGACTATCTATTTCGTTTTTGCTAACTTCACAATAGGAAAATCTTCTTATATTGCATTTCCATGTTAATGTACATTTTACTATTTAAACTTAATTATATATTTTTATGATTATTAAATAAATAATAAATGAAGTACAAAAATATTTTTTTATAATTCGATGAGAAAGTAAGAATTTGTATCTTATATTTATATTAGAGACTTGCCTGTATTATTATTATTCATCAATAAATATAAATATATTAGTCGATATTTTAAAATATTTTTGCTTTCAAGTTAATATATGAAAAAGCGACACTACTTTTTCCTCAATTTAATAATAAATGATTTATCCTAATGAAAACTTTTAATTTGAATGTAAATGTAAATTTACTGTATTTATATAAATCAAGAACTTCCAATTTGAAAATTTTTCTTCTTTCCATATGTTCAATATTTAGGGTATCAAATTTAACCTGACTCCAAAATCTTAGGTGGTGCAAATCAAAACAATCAGTAAA
>JBBMKC010199964.1:0-14178 GCA_037834085.1 Bipalium vagum | reverse complement strand
TTACTAAAACATCTTATCTTAATAAATGACATTATCATTTATGAAAACGTCACTTTCAACTTGTACACCTAATATTAATATTTATTATAAATTTTTATTTTATTTACTTTATTTAAAATTTATTACTAAGACAATTACATTTAAAATTAAAAAATCACATGGTCTCGTTAAACTCCTTTTGATGTCAATCATTTGTCAATTTTTTCTAATAGAGCAAAATTTATTTTTGTATTGAATCTTTAAAATCTTAAGAGAAATCTTAATTATTTAATTAGATTTTTTTGTTATTTTTATCACATTTTTCTATTTATTTAGAAATGATTGATTAATTTTTATTGATAATGTATAAAAAATATTCAGTATGTGGAAACCATATTTATCCTGATTTCAACGGAACAGGAACGATAATCATAAGCAACGTAAGTTCTTGCCATAATATCATTCACAACTATCCGGAAAACGAAGGAACAGTTGCAATAAAACTGTTAAAACTACCAAGAATAAATTGCGTAGACAACGTTATTAAATTTAAGAGCGATATACAGTCAGGTATTGAAGTATACTTTATTGCTCAGCTTAGTTTCGAATCCCATTGACACAGGACCATCACGTCCAATTGTAGATGCAACGTCGTCTTGTATAGTATCGACTTCAGAAAATGCCTTTGTAAGCTTGGGCAAAGAAATTGATTTTATATTTGACGCTCCTCCAAGACTTGGACTTAACTTAACCAATCTGGAAATCAAGGCATTATATAAGCATAACAGTAAATTTTATAATATTTTCGTAATATGTATAGTTACTAATATTATTATAATGTTTATTATTATTATTATTATTATTATTATTATTATTATTATTATTAATTTTAGATAAATTTAAGGTTTATAGATGCTTCTTCTACATTATTTATATTATTTTTATATTTTATTATATATTTCCATAGTAAATTATATTAGTTTTTAAAAACTCTTAAAATATTTTTCTTCTTATATTGGATTTATTTATTAAACATTTTTATATTACTTAATCTGCTAAAAAAATAAATAAACGTTAATATTTTTAAATAAATTTAGTTTTCAAATATTAACTATTAGGTGTATCAATATAATTCCTTTTTTTCAAAAATGTGATTTAAAAATGTGTGGTTCAATGAATAAATTAAATTGGTATCATATATTATTTGTAAGATCATATGTTGATAATTCAATAAAAGCAACTTTATTTAAATAAATATTGTTTAAATAATCTATAAATTCAAAATGGCCAATTTTGTTCCAAATAAACGTCACTTGTGAGAAGTAATGTTGCATTACTTTTTTGCAAAGAAAACCTGTCCAGAAACACATCACTTGTTGCAAAGAATAATTTTAGCGATTCAGTAATGAAGATTACGACATCATGGACAAAGAGCATTTTAAACCACAAAAAGTGGTTGAAGATGAATAATTGGCACAATTATTAGCTTTTTTATATCTATCTTTAAATCTTAATTTAAAACAATTAAGTCATTTTAAAGGTTGGAATATTCAAATTACCTGGTATGTGGCAGAAGATCTTGGAACAAAGAGGACTTACATCATTGATTAAAATATTGATTACTAATAAAACTTTTGATCTTACTTTTTATTAAAAAATGCAAAATGACTTTTGGAACAACCCAATGCTACATGAAGACACATGTAAAACGCAAATCAAACTGTCCATTGTGTTAAATGTGAGCAAAGGGTACATTTCCCAAAGTCCTAGAAGTATGGGAATGATAAGAAAATTAGAGAAATGGGTCCCAAATAGATTGACAGAAAGAGATATTGAAATGTGAATTACAATTAATGATATCAATTTTCAGAGACAACAAAGAAGTTTCTTTCATAGGATTGTGACAGGAGACGAGATTTTGATTAAATTTTATTAAATAAAACTTTTTAAAAATTTCCTTTTTATGAAAAAACCTGAAACTTTTTTTACACTTAATACAATTAACAAAAAGGTCTGATACTTGTATTGGAGTGATTCATAAGTAATTTCGATTTTTTGTTTAAGTAATTCAAAGTAATTTTTAGTTGATAAACAATTTGAATATATCAATTTGAAACTTAATAAATTTTCTACCATTAGGTTAATTAGGTTAATTAGGTTAATTAGTTGAAAATTAATCGGAGATACCGGGATTCAAAATCGGGACCCTTCACATACGCATGGACAGCTCTGACTGCTAAGCTACCAGTAACTGAGAATCAAGATGCGCTACGCAATGTTATTGAGACAAAACCATCGACTAGCATTCGAATATTGTCTGCTGATCTAGGTACTTTCCAAGCAACAGTTGTCCGGCACCTTTAAGCAATCGGTAAGGTCAACAAATGATGTAGAGAGGTACCTCACGATTTGACCGAAAATCCGGCAAAGCAACGTATGGAAACGTTTAGAAAGCTGTTGGAAAGTCCGCAGGATGATCGTTTCATAAGACAAATTGTAACTTCTGATGAAAAGTTGATAAATTTTACCAAGCCTCACCAAAATAATCAGTAGTTGGATCCTGGCCAAGTGGCAGAACCTGCTACAAAAAGAGACAGATTCTCACAGAAGACATTATTGTGCGTTTGGTGGAATTTCAAATTCATGGTCCACTTTGAATTGATTCCAAATAGTATATCACTAGACGCAGACCTATATTGTGCTCAATTGGATCGAATGTTTCAAAAATTAAAGCTGAAATATCCGGCATTGGTCAGTTGAAAGCGGGTGGTCTTACAGCAAGAAAATGCAAAACCGTATACTGCCAAGGAAACAATCAAAAAAAAAGAGAATGTGAATCTATTGTTATCACATCCAGCATACAGTCCCAATCTTGCCCCATCGGATTACCATCTTTTTCGATCAATGGCACATTTTCTCCGAGGGCGTATATTAATAACTTGGTCGAGATCTAAACAGCGTGCCAAGAGTTTTTCAGGTCCAAGTTCAAGGAATGGTACCAACTAGGGGTCCAACAACTACCAGATGGATGGCTTAAAACTATTGACTCAAATGGCCTTTACTTTGAAACATAATATAATTTTGTTTTTGTTTTATTTTATTTTTATTATTTTAAATAATAAACGAATTACTTATGAATCACCCTGATAAATTTCATAAATATTTTCACATTTTCCTTTTTCTTCAAATAAATTTAATTTTTGTCTCCTTGACCAAACAGTCAAGGCACACAAAATCGTGTTGTGAGATGACTTTTCATTGTACTACTAAAGAGATCTTCATATTCTTGACAGTATACTGTATAAATAATAAACAACTTTTACTGTGGGAGTCACCCGGCTTTTACGTATATTCTAAATTGAATAATTTCTAATCTTCGTGTTATCATAATAAACAAAATTTGTTTACTTGAACTAAGAATTGAAACCCTTCAAATAAATTACATAGAGTACATTTATCCGCATCATATTTCTTTCTATTATCCGAATCTTAAATATTTGAAGAAGAGCACATGACACTTTAATTTAAGAGTTACAAGAATGCAAAGATGTAGTCTTGAGAAACAGAAACATAAGTTTCGTTTATATATCTGATCAACTATGGTTTTCTCGTTATAGAGAAAAAAATTGACATTGAAAGATGATCCATGTACAGGGGTGTCCAACATGTATTGATGACTGTCTTACCGACTATCCTGGCACTAAAAATATCAAGTATCTTTCCCACCCATCGATTTTATGATACATTCTGAAATTCTTTAAATGGGTTTCTCATAATTATTCTGATCTAAACTGTATGATTCATTTGGAGTTTTGATCTTCTCTATTTTCTAAGCAGTAAAATGATTCATTTAACTATTGGCTAATAATTGCCGATGAGAAATCGATTACTTACAATAAAAGGGTTTTTACAAAGATGCGTATGATGCACCTGATTTATTTCGTTTAAATTATGTTCTGTTTAACTCAAAAAGTCAACACCCCCAGTACTAACTACAGGAATGGTTTTTTTACAACTTCCTGTACATTTCTAATTTTTATAGTAGTGTTTTATAGTAGTCTTTTATTATTGGTTGAGTCCTGAAAGTAAAGAAAATAATATCCCTTATTTGAAAGGTCAAGGTTAGAATTTTATTTTACGTTTTTATTGTATTGCGTATTTGTTTTATGGAAAAATGAGAAAGATATACATTTTTATGAACACCACCATTCATTTATAGGAACTAACAACTTGGTTTAAAATTTAGGATGTGGAGGTTTACTGACTGAGCCTTTTGGCATAATCACAAGTCCGGGTTACCCTGAAAACTATCCAAATTATGCAAACTGTGAATGGGTCTTAATAGCTCCAAATGACAAACATATCAAACTGCTCATTAGGACTTTGCATTTGGAGCATCATTCCACATGTAATTATGACTACCTTTATATTCGATACGGTGCTTCATTCAATAGTCCATCTTTCAAACAATTCTGTGGAAAGCACAATATTGAGAATGAGACCATTGTTTTTCACAATAACAAATTGCGACTGAGCTTTCACAGTGACCTTTCCATCAGTAAAAATGGATTCTTAATTGAGTACACATTCGTTAATGCCGGTAATTTGGATTCATAAATTCTTTTATATATTATTTTAAAATATATTTTTATATTATCATTGTTATTATTATTTTTATTATTATAATAATTATAATTTTATTATTATTACTTATTATATTATGTTATATTTATTATTTACGTGTATACATTTTTCGTATATATTATTTCATTATTTTATGAGATCAAAATATAAGTCTCCGATATTATTTAGGGAATTAAAATTTTCGTTATCAATTAATCGATACATTTTACCTAAAATATATTTTATTCAATAAATTATTATCATCACTAGAAAATAGTTCAAAAGATAATATGGTAAATATACAAAAGTAGTACAACATTAATCACTATTAAAATCAAAATTGTCACTGTTTTAAATAAATTAATTGATTCGTTAAAACAAATTATAATTATTTAAAAATTTTTACGTTATATTTCATATCTTACTAAAAAAATTTAAAAAGTTCATGATAAATTAATTTTACTTAAAAATTTTTTCATTTTAATATTCTAAAAGATTTGATTTTAAAAAATATGTATTTACCATGAGATACTCGAATTTGAGTTTTTTATTTGTAATAAAAATTGTAAAACAAAGATAATCAAATTTTATTAATCAAAATATTTTCCACTATTTGTTTAAAGAATCTCTTAAAGAAATGTTGAAGGTTACAGAATAAATAAACTAATTATAATTAATAACTTTAAAAGTATAATGATTTTTACATGTAATGTTGAAGAATAGTAACTATCTTCTTTTTATGGCCCAGGCTTTCTTATGGCATATGTTAGTGTCCTTATTGTCATGTTATTTTACTAATCTGAGAGATTATACTGGACAAAAACAAATTATTTATATTTTCGAAAAATCTAAGACGAATAAATTTAAAATTCTTTTAATTAATCTACTTAAATCACAATAAAATATATCATTTTTTACAAGAAAAAAATAAACCAAAATTAAAGTAAAATACAAATTGATTTTTTTTTGTAGAACTTAATTTTTTGGTCATAACGGGCTTCATTTTGTCTAATTGTTCTAATGATTCAAATCTGATCATAAAAAATAATTATAAATTTATGTACGTTTTAATTTTATAAGACTTCTTAATTGTATATTTTTGTTTTAATTTTCATTAAAAAAATCATTAAACTGTCATTAAATAAGTCAAATCTGTATATCAGAAATGCTAGAATTGACAAATCTGACTTGTTCGCTATAGATTTATAATAAACAATTACATAACATATGTTATTATCCAATGAAATTTCAAATCGATTTTACTTCCAAATTAAGTAATCAAGCATTGTATAACTTCGTGATTTTCTCTCTGACAACATTTCACCTTAGACTTTTTACATTGTATTCAATTTTTCTAGATTATTTTTCATGAAAATTGTTTCTAACCTCTGGATTGACAGATATACATCAAATGGAGTTATATCGTTATTCTCAGAAGTCAAACTCTGTACTGGCCCGTTTAGAGTCACTATCATCTCACTCTGAAATTTCCGTATTAATTTTTGAAATGAAGTTATCATTGTCATATTCTAATTGATCATATGAAGGAAAGTCATTATGATCTCTGTTACTAATCCGTAGCTCCGTATAATCGATTTAAGCATTTTAATGAAATTGTTGAAGGAATTAAGAATGACCTCAATAGAAACATTCTCCTATTGTTAAATAAAATGCGTCTATCAATTTAACATTTAAAATTAACTTTTAATGAAATTACAAAAGATATCTAATGTCATCCCGGCTTTTTTGAATAGGCGTAGTTTAAACCCAATTTCTGATTTTTGAATCCACGTGGGTTTCTTGTTGACCCTATCATTAATGGCTTCAACTTTTCACCAAGCATATTTACACAAAATAATAAAGTTAGTTTTTTAAAAATCGCTCACAGGCTCTGTCATCATGTCGTATAGTGAGATTACTGCTTGAAGTACACTTATAGAATAAGACTGTTTCATCACAGCTGTAAACATTTTTAGGTTGATATTCTAACAACTTTTTACAGAATAAATTTTTGAAATTTACAATTGTTGTTTCATCTACTAGAGATTCCTCGCCAACAATTTAATGAAATTCCTTAAGGAGCATACGCCAACCAGAAGATGCCGTAAAATACGGTATTTGAAAAATTCCAATAACCTAAGAGCCATAATTCTCAAATTATCATCATTTACTGTAATATGTTTTTGGCGCTTCATAATAAACTACTCCAACATCTTGAAATCAATCTCTTGTGTTTTAGAACACGTCCTTAATTTCTTCATAATCTTGTTCCTTTACTTTGTAATCACTTCCTCATTTTTCAAAATCTTATTAATGATTGCAACATACATTTCAAACTTGCAACTCAATTGCATTTGCATAAACTCTGGATTAATTTTTAAAAAATTAATTACCTCTAGCCTTTGTTTAACAGAATATGCTTTCCTTTTAATTTTTTTTATTCGTTTTATTCATTAGAATTAATAATATAATTTTATTACATTTTTAAAATTATATTATTAAAGCAAATTGTGTTTGTTATAAAATTCTAATTCTTTTTAAAAGGTAGGCATTTTTTATAAAATTTTGTTCACTATTCGAAACAGACAATTTTTTTATAAATTTCATATTTATGCAGTACTGCACTTAAATTTAAAGAAATATTTTAAAAATTGTTCCTTAATACATTTGTCTCTTATATACAATTTTTATAGACAGTTTTGACTGTATTTTTGACTGAAAAAAATTACTAATAAATCTCAAAATATATAATACACGTGGGTGATTCAAAAAGTAAAGCGTTTAATTCTTTTCATAGATAAGTAGTAAGACCATAATACGTTTTAACTTGTTTGCTTAAATAAAATACGAAATATTGATCGTAGAAATATTGATTAAAGGAATATTTTTATATCAATTTTAGATAAAAACATGAAGTCTGTTTTAAAAAGTTGCACCAAAGAAGAACAAAGGGCTGTTATTCGATTTTTGCATGCAGAAAGTGTTTTTTCTTCAGCTGATATTCACCGAAGAATGCTTGCCCAATATGGAGTAAATTGTTTTAACCGACAAAATGTAAATAAGTGGGTAAACTAATTCATAAATGGACGAAAAATCCTAAAGGATGAAGAACAGTCCGGAAGACCTGAAACATCGAAAACAGTTGATCTTGTGAAATTTAAATTTTGAGTTATTTGAAACTCATCCATATAGCCCAGATTTGTCACCATGTGGCTATTACCTATTTGAACCCTTGAAAGAGGAATTACGAGGAAAACATTTCCGCAATGATGATGCAGTGAAAATGCGGTGCAATATTTCTTGAAAGCAAAAGACAAACTTCTTTGTTAAAGGAATGCAGAAGTTAGTTGACAGATGGAAGAAATGCATCGAAAAAGTGGTGATTATTTTGAAAAAAAATTGTCTGCATATGTTATAATCTTTGAAAATAAAATAATATAAAGCTTGTATCTTTACTTTTTGATTCACCCTCGTAGTACATTATTTTTCTTTATTTATTTTATTTTATTATTTTCATATTCTATTCTATATTATCATATTATATTATAAAATTATTATAATTAGAATAATATATTCCTTAGAATTATATGTAATAAATTTTTATTGTAGTTGATAATTGCAATGGTATTATTTTTAATACATATGGATCCATACAAACCCCCAATTATCCTCGTCCATATCCAAATGATCTTCGATGCAACTGGACGATAGCTTTACCGAATGGTTACCGTGCTTATGTGACATTTTCAACACCCTTTGATTTGGAAATCAGTCACAACAATAAATGTAGTTATGATTCTCTAAAGGTATATGATAGTAACCCAAACAATCTTATTGGCATTATGTGTGGAAATACGCCACCTGCACCTATAACATCAAGCGAAAATAAAATTGGATTCGTTTTTGAATCGGACTTTAATCATAATTTAGATGGGTTCAAAGCTGTTTATCGACCAAGTAAGTTACTTTTTTCATCATTTATCTTAATAATAATCTGTGAATAGTCTGTGGGGGATTTTTAAATGAAACAAAAGGTCAATTTTCCAGTCCAAACGTCGTATTATCCAATACTTTGTTGTTGAACTGTTCATACACTATTCCAGCATGGAAAAACCATATTGTTATATTAAAAATTACGCCTAATTTACAAGACTGCTCCAGATCAAACAATATCCTACAGATATATCTAGAAGATATTTTCGGTACATTTTATTTCGATAGAAGAATTTGTGGAAGCTCCAAGAAATCAACTGTGATCATTCATAGTCGTTCCATCAAGATCCAGTACGATGCCAGAAGATTCTATGTAGACAAATTTGGATTCAAAGCCACATATTTCCATGATGGTAATATTGGATAGAAAATATTTTAGTACTGGTATCTCTTGAGAATATTAAATAGTTGTAGATCACAGTTTTATCTCCTAAAATTATAGACCAGTTTCCGTATATTTTGTCTTTTGTAAATTTATACAAAATTTTAAAAAAGTTTTATAATTCTTAACCAGAAAATTATTTTGTCATTTTACAGGACATTTTTAATATTATATTGGGTTTTCAAGCATGAAATTTGCAGTTAATAATATTGCTAACTTTAATAGCTCATTCTTTGACCAGTCTTTTTCTGGAAATTTACAAATTTTCATATTTAAAGTAATCTTTGCAAGCTAAAACATAAATTTTTTTTAATTAATCAATTTTATTTAAAATGGATATATTTAAAATGAAGAGGCACAACGTCCACAGTGTATTCAGCCTCAGTGTTGTTAGATAGCCACAATATCAAATTGATTCATAAAATTTCGTTCAGATAATTTTAGCCTCACAAATGAGTCATGTGGTCGCCAGGAACCAAAGGTAAAAAAGATGAATTAACACTTCTCAGAGTGCTTATGAATTGCTTGTGCAGTTTGGTGTCGGTAAACAATGTTAATTCATTTAGATTAACAGATGAAAAAGTTGAATAAATATGTTTTATATTAACTTCATGAAATTTTTTTAAGCTTACCTGATATGACTTTCTTAGCAACCTTTTGAGCGTTTTTGAAAGAATAAAAGAGTTTTTGTACGTCGATTCATCACTATAGATGAAACTTGGGTCTACCACCATGATCCTGAATCAAAATAAGAGGCTAAAGAGTCGTGTAAACTCTGGTGTTCGGCTCCAAACCGAGTTCATGTTCAGAAATCTACCAAGAAAATGTTAGCATCAGGTTTTTTTGGATGCAATAGGGATCTTACTGGCGGGTTATCTTTAAACTGGAAAAACAATTAATTCTTAACATTATTGCAACATTTTCGATCACTTGTAATAAAATTCGTGAAAAAACCCGGTTTACAGAAAAATTAAATCTTTTTTCATCAAGACAATGGATCCGCTCACACAGCTCAAAACACCATTGTGAAGATCACTGATTTGAAGTACGAATTGTTGCAGCGTCCAGCCTTTTAACCAGATTAAACTTTCTCCGACTTCAAGCTCTTTTCACATCTTAAAAAATTTAATTGTGAAAGCATTTTTCAACAAACGAAGAGGTTATAGCATCTTTAGACAAATATTTTGAAGACCTTCCGGAAACTACTACAGAGAAGGAATCCATAAATTTGAGGGACGTTGGATAAGTTTGTTCTGCTTCAGGGAGAATATACTAAATAATGAATTGTATTAAAATGAATAACATTGGTTTTCGATAACACTTTTTGATATACACTACCGTGCAAAAGTATTGGGACACTTGATTTTATAATGGTAAATTAACAAAGTTTAATTAAAACTTTCAAGTAAGTAAAAATTAAAGTATGGAAACAATCAATTATAGATACCTTCAACATTTATTTAATTAAAAGATTTAATAATTAAAAGAATTTCAAATAATATGTATATATAATATATGTATACATATACATATATAATAATATATGTATATGTTAAAAATATTAATATATAAATGTTAAGTAAATATTTTATAAACCTTTGTTTACTGCTTTGTGCTAAATTTATTATTTTAATAATTTAAATACATTTTATTAATACGATAAGTTGAGACTAATTATATATTTTATTAAAATCATTACAATCCCAAACAGCACATATTTTAGACATTTTTCAGAATGATGGAAAATGTTCGAATGAGATCTACAGAGGATGCGGAGAATTCCATATCCCGAGTTTTTCAACTTTTTCAACCACTTTTTTATCATCATTAATTTATGTGTTGTATATATAAAATTATCTTATTTATTGCTTTTTAAGAAATATTTCTTTAGAAAACATAAAGGTATTCTCTAACCAGACTAAAAGGGTTCATATAGAATCACCGAAATTTACATCTCAATTTTATCACAATATAAATCTCTTGTGGAAATTTGACGCTCCTAATGAGTATTATTTTTACATCGAGTAATTTATTTTATTTAGTATAGTATTTTTACTAATTAAAACAAACAGTTTGCTTGAGTTAGATATTGAAGCTTCAGAGGACAGATGTACTTATTCTGTTCTAGCGTTCTATAACAGCAGCTCAACAAACATAACAAACAAGGTCGAAGAATTTTGTGGGAAATTATTCGATATCAAATTTAAAGTTGAACATAACTTCCTAACAATTCAATATATTAGTGATTCCTTCTATGCTGTCAATCAAAGTGGGTTTGAAGCCCTTGTCAAGCCCACTCCAGGTAATCAAACATCTCAAATAATATTGTAACCACAGTGAATAATCTACCGTTATTAATTTTTTCTTTTGTTTAGGTCCCTCTTTAGGCTGTGGTGGTCAACGAAATGTAATCCCTGGGGTTTATGGCACTGTATCAATTGTTGATAGAAATAACGATGGTTTCTATGATGATAATTTACATTGTGAATGGACATTAACAGCTCCTTTGGGAAATGCTATATACATAACTTTCGAAAATAATTCCGTTCAAATGGAAAAGAAAATTAACGGTGAATGTGTATATGATTTCCTATCAGTAAGTAAAAGTTATTGAATATATCCAATTCTAAGAATATTTTTTGGAGGGTATATTTCCGATCAAGCATATTCTTTGTTATCTAAGGGTCATTAAAGAAAACATTCAACAATTTATTATTTTGTTATGATAAAAACATTTCTTGATATCGAAAGTACAAAGTTTTTTTTTAATCTAATAAAAGGTAATTTAAATTAACAATAACCAAGAGTAGATAAAATAGTCATGTCAATAACAACGTTTAACAAAATTATTTGACAATAAAGATTTTCTTTCGCACAGTTCGTTATATTACGGAAAATATCTAAAATATCCCGAGCAATCTCCATCTGTTACTTCTCCGACTTCGTTCAAAATCATTTCGATCATTATTCAACCTTTCGCAGAACGTAAAACGAATCTTCCTCAGCTCTTTACCTTTGAAAATCAATTTTCAATTGAGTTAATCTTGTTAGAGTATTCTAAAAAGATAAACAGATTTTTTAAAATTAATTAGATAACAAAGAGTTGTACTCAATTTTAAATGGTTGCTATTGTCTTGAAAACTGGGACGTAAAACTATCACAGATAATTAACATGTTTATTAATAATTTACAAATCATTTTAGACCAGCTTTTTACGTAACACATCTTCAGTGAGACACGTATTAGTACTCATATCTTCATTACTGCCCAAGTCGCCTTCTGTCATCTTTACAATAAAATCTTCTACCTAAAATTTTTACCTATCTGCTGTATCTTTCTAATAAATTTCTTTCTACATCAGTTTCACTATAATTGCTCTGTACCAATGTTGAAATGAAAATTTGAATGACTGAATTCATCAGTTCTAAAACAGAAATTATATTAAAATATTTCATTTAAACAAATGATTATTTAAGAGTTTTTATTAAATTTTCATAAGTTTTACTTATACAGCTATTTTTGAATAATAAACATACATAAACAGAAATAAAAGATAAATTGCCTAATGAAATAGCTATTTTTCTTTAGTTTTTCGTATAAAAACATTGTTAAAATTCTCAAAAGGTGGAGTTATTTATGAATAAATCAACTGGAACTTAACGCTTAGAAAGATTTTTATAAAATTCGTTTTTCTTTTAAAATTAAATGACTAAGATAATCAATGGTTTTAAGATTATATTCTTGATTACAAGTATAAATCGTTTTATATTTACAAATTGTAGAATGATTATTAGTATTATAATAATATTAGTTGACGATGAAAATACTCGCAAATAATTTACGATTAATAAAAGCTGAAAATCCTCTCAGACTATATTACTATCAGTATCTTAAAGATCATTTAACGAATACAGTTTGCTATCCTAATAAGTAGCAAACTATCTAAGAATACATTTTTTTAAAAAAAAATAATTATAATTTCCTTTTAATGTTGAAAATATTTTATGGCTTTAGATCCATGATGGCATGTATTCAGTTAGTCCTGTGGTACGAAAGGTTTGTGAAAACGATCAATTGAATCCCATTTATTCCAGCAGTAATAACATGTTAATCGTATTCGAATCTGATGAGTCGGTTGTCAACAAAGGATATACAATTCGATATACAGCAGTTGCATGTGATAATTTAGACGGCTTATTATATTAGTTAATTATTAATTTCATTTTCCAGCTCAGAATCATTTGAGACTTACTGCCTTGAACACAAGTCAAGAGCTCACTTCTCCCGGTTATCCTAACAATTCTCCTTTTGACTTGAACCTCTATGCAGAGCTAGAGACGCGCAATCAAACAGATCATATAGTAGTTGAGATTACTGATCTAAGCATGAGATCTTCCGCAAACTGTTCAATTGATAAATTTATTATACAAGATATCTCACTGGTATACATTATTGATACGGAAAGATGATTTACATTGAATTTATTTTGTAGATAAGAACGAACAAAATATACGAAATGTGCAAACCTACTGACTTCGCTTTCACCTTCATATCTTTGCATGATAAGGTCTTAATTCGGTATCAAGTTGGTCCCTCTGAAAATCAGATCGTTCAACCGCGAATAAGATTTTCATTAAATTACAAGATTTACAGTGATTCCATATTGTAAAATAGTTTTCATATAATGATACAATGTTAGATTGCAATCGTACCGAAAAGGCATACGGTGGGAGCATTACAAACATTGAACGATCTAGGCAAAAGAAGTATTCGTCCAACCAGTATTGCAACTTGACTTTGATAGCGCCATCAGACAACTTGAGATATCAGTTTTACTTTAAGCATTTTCATTTGGAACGATCTTCGACCTGTGTTTTTGATTATATCCAAGTGAAGGATTTCCATCACGTGTAATCAAATTAAAATATATTTCAGTTCATTGTCGGAAAGCCTAATGAAGAGCAATATGTTTTGCCAAAACTTTGTGGACAGAGTCTTCCTGCTTCATTTGTTTCAAATTCATCACAAGTTTCTATCATCTTTGTTTCCGATATTAGTGATAGCTATGAAGGATACGATATAACATATGTCATTAATAAAAGTAATTAATTGGTTCTTAAAACCTTTAATAAATTACAATTTATTCATATAATATTAGGTACAGTATTTAAAGTACATATTATTATTATTATTATTATTAT
>JBBMKC010199953.1:0-14182 GCA_037834085.1 Bipalium vagum | reverse complement strand
TGTAAGGTTTCTGTTAATTTTTTTGATAAATGTTTTCGTTCTTACGGTTCTTGGACGTCCAGAGGAATTTCGAGCAAATAATGATTTTCCCTCTCTTTTATTAGTTTAGTCCATCTATAAATAGTGGACTTTGGTATCTTTTTTGCTACAGCTTCATAAATTTCTTCCGGTGTTTCCCCATTTTTATAATGGGTTTTTATCAAATTTCTTACACATTATCTAAAAGAAAATATTGCTAAAAATAACGTATGTTTATTTTACAAGATATTAAAACCTTGGCATAAATTAAATCAATTAATAATTTAAATTTAATTTTTTTAGTTTAAAAATAATGTATTTAAACAATTTATCATTCTTTATTGGCCACCCGTTAGTATATAATAAATTTATTGATTAAAATTGATTTTTGATTTCTTAATCTCAGGTTTTTATGTGTGGTGTCAGATTTCATCGATGGTTGCTATAGTGTCAAGTTAAATAATTTATAATATAATAAAAAAATATTCAAAAAATATTGGTAAATATTCCTAATTAAATTTAATTACTATTATATTTTTAGTTTTAATATAATTTTTCATAATAATAATTATTTATTAATTAATCTTTAATATTTAATTTAATAAAATTTTTCAATTTTTAAGTAAATTTAAATTAATCATATTTCAGTCTTCTTTTCTTTAATATCACTCTCAGTTTTTATTTATTTCAATCCCGTTAACGAAATTATTTCTCATTTTAAACATTTTCATAAGAAAACTCTCAACGGATTATTCTCACAAAAAAATTGGAAATAATTGGCATTTTTCTGAAAATTTCTCAGATTTTTTTCAGAAAATATATTTTTAGTTATTCTTAAAATTGATGTGAAAATAATTCCTACAGTCATAAAGCCTAACTTCGACTCTGAGCAGATGAACCGGACTTCATAATTTTTCTCAAGAAATTTTTATTTTCCATAAATATTTAATTTAATTAATTTCAGGAAATTAATAAACTTAACGGTTTTCGGTTATTTATAATAGTCATATCTTATTATATATATTTAATTAATTTACACGATAATACATTAATAGTAATATAATAGTAATATATTAATAATATAATAATAATTAAATAAAAATATAATAATAATATAAAATAATAATAATATAAAATAATAATAATAATAATAATAAATAAAAGCAATAATAATAAAATATTCTAAGAACATTTTTATTACTTTGATTATACTTTCGAAATGATTATTTTACCATTATGGTTTTTTATTTATATTTCAATTATTATCAATCATATCGCTGCTGAAATGAGGCAGGAAGCCAATAGGTTAAAATTTCAATATTATCCATTGTTTCAAGAAAGTCAAAGCTGCCTCAATGTTGAAAAACAGCCTCAGAATGTGACATATGATTGGTTATTCTTTGTTTTAACCACAGTCCAGCCTGGTATTTTGTGGCCCTACAGTTTCCATTAAGCATTTAATTCTCTCTACAGAAAACATTTCTTCCCATTCAATCGCTTTTAATTTCGGTATTTCTTTTCTCCACAGAAATGACAAAGAGGCTGAACTCGTATTTGATAAGGTGAGAAATGATTTAATAATTTTCCCTTTTTATATTTATTTTTCATGAGAGATAAAAATATAAATCAGAGTTCCAGTACTTTTGGTTTAATATTTTGTTTTAATAGATATCTCTAATTTTAGATCTTTCTGCTTTTTTTATTTTTCTTCTTATCATTTTAGCTTCGCTCTTTCTTTAACTAACTAATTAATTAAGAACAATACCTGTACTTTATCTTCCTGCTCGTTAATTTATATATTACATAGTTCATTATTAATTATTCATTAATAATAATTTTTTAATAATATTAAAGTTTCATATTATAATACATATATAAAAAAAAAGAATATTAAAAAATATTTTAAAAAAATATTAAGTTAATTATATATTTATGGATAACAACAATTGTTTCATATTCAGTGAAAAGGAAAATATTTAAGTTATTTTTGATTATAATAAAATAATGAGAGAATTTTGAAATTCAAAAACTTTTATTAATTTAATAAAAGAAAAATGTCTTAAATTAAAAAAACCTTTTTTATTAAAATTAAAAATATCTTAAATTAAGTGGTAATTTTAAAATTATTTTTACTGTAAATTTCTATTATTAATTATAATTAATAAAAATTATTATTGATTAATAGAATAAAAAGTGATCAATAAAAACAATAAACAGATATAATTTATATATCATGAAACATGTGTTTAAATATTGTTGCATGAACTTAGTATTGATATGACATAAAATGTAATGCTCAAAATAAAAAATACGGTGTCACTTAGGTAGATCTGTTACATAAAAATAAGAAGTAAAAGTATAAAAAATATTTTTAATTAAAATTTTAAAAAAATATAAATAAAAGATATTAAATTCGTAATGAATAGTTTTATCTAAAATAAATCATTATCCAAACAGAGAAAATCATGATTATCTACAGATAGAAAATGCTGACCTACTCACTGGGGTTGCTATGCAACTAATTTATATCTATTGGATCTACATATTATTAAAACAAGAAAAAGCTTGACACATTAATCCATTGGGTTATAAAAGAATATTGAAATAACTAATTATATTTTTAAAAAATAGAAATGAGAAAATTTTCTATTGGGAGGAAAATATCTTTAAAAAACGATTTAGTTTTGAAAGGTTCCTATTGGATCTGGGCTATTTAATTTTTCATACATTATGGAAACAGGTAGTAAAATTTAAATCATTAGTATCTTTTAAGAATTAATGATTATACATTAACATATAAAACTGGCAATTCTCAAGCTTGGGAAAGATGTATGAATTTTCGATCAGAATTTTCAACTGACAACTTTGTGTACTGAGGGACTGAAATAATAGCTGAACATTGAGAATTTAGTAGCGTAAACTAATAAGTAACGTTTTTAATAAAATTTGAAATTTTAATTAAATAGTAAAAAATATTCAGA
The DNA here is from genome assembly GCA_037834085.1 of Bipalium vagum. NCBI lineage: Eukaryota > Metazoa > Platyhelminthes > Tricladida > Geoplanidae > Bipalium > Bipalium vagum. Next base: position 11,183 of record JBBMKC010199953.1, on the reverse strand, counting down.
CAATTGAATAATCCAATTGAACTAAGACATATTTTTAATAATTTTTTGTTGATCACCAATTAATAATTTAATAAATAAAATTCATCAAATCAATAAATTATTTAATTATAAATTAATTTATTTGAATTTAAGAATTAATTAAATAATAATTATTTTTATATAATATAAATTTATTTAATTTTTAAATTAATTATAAAATTCAAAATTATTAAAATGGCACCTTTTTCGGATTATATTAATTAATTTATTATTATTTAATCTAACTTTGTTTATAGAATGCTTAATTAATATTTATATTTTAGATTCAAATTTTAAATGTTTGGACTAAATTTAAAACAATTTTCTAAAGATCTTGGAAATATGATGGAAAATTTGATAAAATAATAATAATAATAATAATAATAATAATAACTTAGTATTGATTTTTACAAAGGGTCAAAATATAATAGGTTTTCAAATAATTTCCAAATATATAGAAGAATATGTATAATATATGATATATAAAAATCGTGTCATATCCAACTTAATAATAAAGCATTGAACAAACCTTTCAATTTTTTTCTTTTATTATTTCTTCATTAATACTTATAGATATTTATAATAAGATATAATATAATATATATAATATCCAAGAGCGCATGGAAGCCATAAAAATAACTCGTATGATATCGTTAATGTCCTATTGTCAATTTAGTAAGGACAACCAAAGCCAAATCCCATTGCAGCTTCAATGATGTCTTATTAATACTTCCTATTAAATAAGGAAAAAGACTGATTTTTTGATAGAGAAATATAAAATAGAAAAAGAAATCGTCATCACTGAACCAACAAAAATATAAACGAAAAAATGAAGAACAAAATATTAATTAATTTTAATTAATTAACATTAATTAACCAATCTAAAATTATTAAAATATAAAATTAATAATTAAAAACAATCTTTTCGTGTTTCCATTTCGATATTGATATCAATGGATAAAAATCCCTCTCGGTCAGTCGAAAACCAATTCGTTATATGAAATCTTTACATGATTTATTCAGAGAGGTCGTTATTTCAATTGTTCCCTATTCGATTATCCTTTTGCCTGTCTTATAATTAGGGACCCATCAGAAAATCAAAGACTCTGCCGAGCCTTGTTTCAATGTTTTGACAAAGATATTGCTGCCAAAATCAAATCACAAAACCTTAGTTCGTATTATAATCAACAACATATTTATATTCAGCTACTACCAGAACGGATAGGACTTATTATTTATGTACCGGAAAGGTTTTTATTTCGTTTCGCTTTGTTCCAATGATTCTATGATAAAATTAATTAAAATGGTTGATCAATGCATATTAATTTATATTTTCAATAATTTGCTATTTAAAGTTGATTCATAAAAATTAAAATTTACGCATTAAAACAAATGAGCTTATTTTTATTGTAAAATTTATAAATACAAAATAGTTTAAATTAATTAACCGATTTTAAATGCAGAGGTTGAAATAAAATTATTGATTATAATATTGATTGTCAGAGTAATTCAATTAGTTATTATATTATTGATTAATTGTAAAAATCCACATAAAAATAGATTAAAAATAAAAAATATTACAAATAGTTTGGGTAAACGTTAATTTGTTATTATTAGGTTATCAAAAAAAATTAATGTCGTTTTTTAACTGAAGAATTTTATTAAGAAATCTATTATATTTTTATTCTGTTGGCTGTTTAGGTAAAGTAATGAATGAATTTTGGAATGCCAGCGGATGAAGATAGAAAAATGAAAATACCACATTGTCAGAAAAATCAAGAAAGCACTTTACTGGCGTAAGGTTGGATAATAAACATTAGAAATGTCAATGATGATTCAAAAGTTAAGAAAAGTAGATACAGATTCAAAGAAGAAACTAGTGGAAGATGCACAAAGGAACTTAATTTGAATGCATTGAAGAACTTGGTTATATCAGATTCTTTAAGAGCACCATAAAAACATCTGGTTGACAGACGACGACAAGTATATATAAAATTTTAGTTCAAAACAAATTTACATGCTAGATAAATACAATTAAGATATACAAGGTAATAACACAGAAGATGATTAAATATCACAAATAGTTATTGTTACAATCAATAGTTCATAGCAAATCTTCATAACAATTATCAAACGAGGAGCCGTCTTCATTGTCGTTGGCGTTGTTATTGTCGATCATCATTTTGTTATCAGCTATTTTATTGGCATCCGAAACAACCAAACTTGACATTTACCTAACCCGATGAAATGTCAATTGTGCGGTGCTCCATCTAATATTCAATATAATAATGATACCTAATTGGTTAACCGTTTATTGTTTGTTTTAAAATAAATCTTAGTTGAATTCAAAAACGAAAAGTAAAACTCCCGGAATGTATACCCTCAAATTTCCATCCGCATCGAACAAGAGAAATGGAAAGTAAAGGTTTTGGTTTTCCGAAAAAACATGACTCTAGGCAATTATGTACCAACAAAAAATAACACTGAATTAAACTTATTATAATACTACAAAAGCTGGTGTTGATAGATTGGATAAAAAATACCATACATTTTCCATAAGACGGAACAGTTGATGATTGCCCATGGTACACTTTTATAATCTTGTGGATGTAAGTGATACAACTGCCGAAATAATATGGAAACATTTATTTACTGATTGAAACCAAACCAAATTTCGGGAACAATCACATCTTTTTGTCTATCATCAAAAGATCAAGCCCCTCAATAAAATTTTCAACTTTTGTGAAAAACATGTCTACAAGGAACATTGGGAGAAAGTTATAAAAACATTCTTTATAAAAACATTTCCACTATGATTAATATCTCTTTTTTATAATAAATGATCTAAACAAAATGTGTGTGACTTTGAGTCACAACATGTTGTCTTACGTAACTGTTTTAACCTAGTGTTAATAGGGTTAATTACTGACATGATTTTAAATCTTTAATATACAAAATTAAATTATTAATAATTATAATATTATTACTAATATATATTATAATGTTTAAATCTATAATATATCCGGATATCTTTTTTTCCATTCTTCCATACTCATAAAAATGATGAGTTACATTAGGAAATGAAGAAATTCATTTTCTAATGATATTATTATTTTCATAAAGATTCCCCAGTTTCATTGAACCGTTTTTTAGGCTTACCATTTCCCTGTTAAGCAGTATTGTTTTTCAGAAGCGTGCATATATCATATGCGTATATATCCGATGCGCATACAATATATCCCACGTGTAAGTCCTAAATAAATTTTCATTAGTTTCTCTTATATTTCTTAATCTGAATTCCTTTTTAACATTTAACTTTTCCAATAGTTTTTTCAAGTTTATTCCTCTTGGTGTACAAGCTTTGCTTCCATGTTGCAAACATTACCTCAAAAACCTTTATCCTTGTTGCAGTTACGCTCATGTTATTGCTTCTGAAAGAAATCGAAAATTATGAGTCTATTTCATACATGTTGCGACACAAAAATAACGAGACTGATGCTGTAAGTTTTATTTAATCACAAAGTATGTACATGTATATCAATTCTGCAGTCAAAATCTCGGACTAGAGAGTTTTCCATTTTTTATGATGGTCAACGCTGATTCCTAAGATTTTTAAAAAACTGTCGTTGACAAATCTGTCGCTATATCGTTGCATTCTATTATTCATCAACTTTTGAAAAAATTTCATTCCATTTGGTACCCCATTCAGAACTTTGTCCTTGTAATTTTTATACAACTATCATTTCTCTTACTTTCGTTCTTTTTTTTTAATTCTGTACATCTTCTTTGAGATTTGTCTTTCTCCTTCGCCTAGTTCAACATAGAGATTGGAATAATGGTTTTCGATTTCTTGATATGGGTTCTCTTAGCTTCGATAAAAGCGGAGCTCGATTGTAACATTTCTTCTTCCTTTGTCTGAGTGTTTTATGTCTAAGTTTGTGTAGCACTCTGAGGTTTAATGAAAGTTTCTTCCATTTCTCGGACATTTTTCCCTACTTGACATAATTTTTTACAAGTCGGTATTATTTTCCTGATTGATTCGGCTCAATCTACAACATGTCAAACATTCCAGTTACCTTTTATGTGGAATTTATGTAGGCAAATATTTTAAAAAAATGACTATCGTAATGAACAATATTTGATTTTTCTCCCTAAACAATTCTTTGTATGTGAGTGCATGAATATGATGATTCTCCATGCGGTATGGCTTTTTAAGCTGAGCGCGTTAGCAGCTTATTTTAAGTTGTACGATTTTTCGAAAAACATTTCCATTCGACACACTTTGGTTTTTATTTCCTTTTGAATAGAATCTGTTCATAATTATATATGAAATATATATACAGTAACTCATTATTCATTGTTATACATGGTGGGTACTGGAAGACTGAAGGACTTTAGTATTAAATAACTTTATATATTTGAATTATTTTTATTCAATTTAAAATGTAGTGTAAATGCAAAATTTAAGCCCAATTTGAAAATTGACGTAAAAATAGTATCATAGAAATCGTATGAAAACACAACACAAAGAAAACTAATATCAGGTTGTGAAGACATTAATGGCGGTTTGAATAAATTAATTTTTTTATTATGAATTGTTAAATGAAATTTTGTTTTATTAATTTAAAATTGTTTATCCCGTAAAGCGAAATCTTTAAAAAGATAAATCAACAAAAGTTCTTAATAAAGAAAAATTATCTAAAATTATTAGGCTTTTAAAAATGAGATGAACAAAATCTAAATTAGAGCAGTGCTGCTTTATAAATACAAAATGGGTGGTAATGCTGTACAAACCGCTCGAAATCCGAACTGCATGTTTGGAGAAACTACCATTAGTCAAGGTAGCACTCAACGCTGGTTTCAGAGATTTAACAATGGAGATAAAGATAATCATAATAAAGATGGTCATGGAAGAAAATCTTCCATCTCCAATGAGAATTTGAAGACACTCGTTTAGACTGATCCGAATATAACTTGTTCGAGAGCTTAGCTGTGTGCTAGGTGTTTCATCTGTCTCCAATTATTTGCGAGAGATAGAAAGGTCAAAGAAAGTCGACAAATGGGATTTACACGATTTGAACGAAGAGCAAAAAGTAATTCGTTTTGAGGTTTTGTCAGCATTTGCAAAAACAAAAAGAAACCTTTTCTCCAATGCATTGTGACATATGATGAGAAATGGATATTGTTCGACAACCGCCAACGTTCTCAGCAGTGTTTAGATCGATATGAACCTCTTCAACTTTTTCCAAAACCTAAGTTGCACCGACGGAAGGTTCTGACTACTCTTTCGTGGTGTTTCACTGTTTGAACTATTATAATTTCTTGAAACAATTTCTGCCGAAAAGTTTTGTGAGGAAATCGTAGAAATTTATTGAAAACTATTTTATTATCTATCTCGCCTAGGTCAAAAGAAAAAACCCATTGCTTCTTCATGAAAACACCAGACCACACGTCGTGCAATCTACCGCACAAAAATTGAATCAGTTATGATATTGAAATTCTGCCTCATTCAGCCTACTTATTAGACCTTTCGTTCTTCAGCGAGAGAAATATCCCCAGAACTCTAGATTTTTATGGAAGCGGGATAACTCGTTGGGAGAAATGCATACAAGGCTATGATTTCTTTTTTGATAAATAAAATTTTGGTTAATCTGTGATTTGTTCATTTGAAGTTCAATGTTAAAATCCGCCATTTATTTCTTTACAACCTGATAATAATCAAATATAAAAAATACACATAATTAAAACAATAGATATATATATTTTTTCGTAAATAAAATAGTTACATATAAAGCGAACAAGTCTCAAAGTGAGGGCGAACATAAAAATCTGATCATTTGAAAATCACGACATGATCACTACCACAAAGTCGACAGTGAATTATAAATTCCAAACAGAAATCAAGAAAAGGACAGATTTTTACATTTATGATTTTATGTCCTTATAATTTGTTTTTCAAAAGTAAATTATAATTTATTATTTATTTCCAGTTGCCAGGGTAACTGAGAACATTTCATAAATAAACTACAAGTCAAATTGGTTTTGCAAATAAAACAAAGTTTGCCAATTTGATCATTTTTAAAAACTGAAACAACTTTTTAAATCTATTATTATAATCGAGCAGTATTGTCAGTAGTACTGACTCTACTTTAACTAATCCTTCTAAATAACATCTAAGACTCCTAGCATCCTAGGAACAATTTAATTCTTTTGTTGGTTGTTTCATTTCTAAATCATTCTTGTACATTCAATTCTTCTTTTTATCAATGCCGACACTGAGTACGATGGTTAACTGAATTTCTTTTGAGGATCTCTGAGCCTAATTAGAACAGTATAAAATTATTTTTTGGGATTTAAGTAAAAATATCAAGGACGATATCATTTTTTTTATCAATATTTGACTAAAGGTTTTCCGCATAGTATTTTTTATCATTGATTTTTAATTATATTTAACGGGTGTTCACTTGAAATTTGGAATGATGCTATAAAACTTAAATAATCGAGTTACAAAAAATTTATTTCAACACAAATTAATCAGCAGACATCAGAGAATTAGAAAATGTCAATGAAGCAAAGAATCAGGACCATTGGCTCTAGTCTTTCTCAACTTAACTTTCACATCTCTCATCATGGCACGTACAGCAGTGAAATCTAACTTTTTCAAACAGTATTTAATCCTTCTTTTGAGTTGATCCAGGTCTTTTGCTTGTCAATTGTGCTGGTAAACTTTATATTTTAGGATAGATCAAAAATCTTCAATGAGTCGAAAGTGCGGTAAGCATGGAGGATTCACATTCTTTGGTACAAAATTGATTTTAAGCTCCTCAAACGAAGTGATAGTGAGATTCGCGTAATGGGCTGACGCCAAATCTGGCCAAAAAATGTAGTGACCATCCGCATTGTTGGCGTCCAGAAATGGCAAAAGGCGCTGGCGAACGCATTTCTGAGAATAAATTTCTTTGTTGACAGCAAGAATTGAATGACAAATGAATGACTGCGAAATTCCAGTATCACTCACAGAAATCCAAACTAGAACCTTCGGTGTGAATGGAACTTCACATCACCGCTAGCATTGTTTTTTGATGTTGAATAATAATACTGGTTACCAGCTATACTGTGATGATATAAAGTAGCTCTCATCATCAAGAACAAAAATGAGGTTTCCGTCATCTATTGATAAAACCTTTCTATAGAGGCTTCTCAGTTGCATGAGGCTTCTTTTGTTTCTTATAGGCTGAGATGCCCTCTTCCTTTAACATTTTATTAACGTATCAAATTTTGTTGACAATTCTCTTTGAGACAGGCCTTTGTTTGCAGTTGCGTCATCAAATAATTTTTTCTTCATTTGTAGAGTCATTTTTTTAGCTTGCTTTCCTGAGCCGCTCCTTCTGACAGTGTTGCCTCTTTCTTTGTAGTTCTTGATGATGTTATAGACACTAGATTTAGGAATGTTAAGTTGGACAAAATATTTAGCGATGCTGTATATCAAAGCGTCCGGATGATCGATCATGTATTGTACGATTACTGATCTGCGATCCTCTTTTATAAGAGGCTGCATTGACTTCAGATTTGAAAAAAATTGCTACTAAGCGTATTAAATAAATTGATGCTTATTTATTAATATTACAAAAACTTAACTACTAAATTTTACAAAGCGTTTGTAATCAAATGTAAATTTTCGACTATTCCAAATTTCAAGTGAACACCCGTTAAGTATGACAAATGCGATTGGTTTAAATATTCTTACAATTTTTGTTTGCTGTAGATTAGACTTAATCAAAAAAATTTCAAAAATGTGAAATTTTGCAGTGTAAACCATTTTTAGGTCTGGGAAATCTAGCAAGAATAAAATTATTAGTCAGCTTCATAAGGTATACGGTGAAAAAGTCTCAGCTCATGCGATCAATTATAACTGAATCCGACAATTTTTATCAAATGTTTTCGATAAAGCTAAAAGGAGATCTGTCGAAATTATTGTAGAAATTACGAAAAATTAAAAGATGAATTGAAAAAATGAATGAAAAAACTCAAATGCAATAATCTGACAGGTAAAATGTGTGCAAAAGAACCACTCAGCTGCTTCTATAGCAAATGGAAATCCGAACTTTGTGCAGCAGGTATGTACCGAGAACTTTAACAGTTGAGATGATAGATGGTCAGAAAATGGCCTGTAAAAGGAATCTTCGTCTTCTAGATGCAGTTGGATTATTTTTTAAAATGGAATATAATAGCTACAGACGAGTCATTATTGAATCTTTACCTTCCTTACTCTAAAACAGATTCAAAGGAAGGAGTTTATAAAATAAAAACGGAATTTGGCATCGTCAATGTTCTATGCTGAACGTCTTTTGGGATAGAAATGGCATCTTGGAGCTTGGTTTAACTGAAAAAGTCTTAAATTCGTATTACTATAATAATCTCATGCTTCAAAACCAAAAGTATCTAACACAAAGCACGCAGTCAGAAGCTGTTTTGCTCCAAAAATGCTACCATTCAACATCCAAGAAAATACAAGACATATTAACGAAATCTGGGTTTGAGCAGCTGGATCATTCTCCATACAACCCAGATTTTAAACTAATTTTTGGTTGTTTAATCTGAAAAATATGTGAAGACATAAATTTGTTTCAAAGGATAATATGAAAGATAACTTGACGAAATTCATGATGGAGAAAGATGAAAATCTCTTTGAAATAGGCTTCAATGGAATGGTAGACAGATGAAAAAAGTACGCCAATGTAAACAATAGTTTATCTAGAAATGAGACCCATAAATGTATACCTGTTTTTAAAAAAATATGTCGAGTTCACTTCATCATTTCTGGTAGAGTCTAAGTACTTTTAGACCTTGCCACGTATATCTACAAATACTTTTTTAAAAAAAATTACAATTCTTTTCTTAAAAAAACAAATCAATAAATTCTTCCCAAAAATATATCTTGAAGAGTATTAATTTTTTAAAATATTTTATAATAATAGCGTAAATCAATAAAACAAACTCTGTTCTACATGAGCACAAAATTAAATTGAGACAAAAATTTTTTTGTTTTAATTTTAACTCAACAAAAATAAAATTTTTATACTTATGAAAACATAGTTTTTTCCTTTGTATGACGTTTGATTAAATGAAATTCGATTATCCAGAAAATATCAATGGAGTATTGTATAAATGAAACAGGAAATAAATAATTTCATACGCCTGAAGTAAAGGAAATCTCTACAGTAACGTGATACTGCCATAAATTAGGTAATGTAAATCGAATAACAATTCCTATATGGATATTGGACTAGGATATTGGTAGTTCTCTGGCTTTGATCTCAATGATCAGAAAGGCCAAAATTGATTATTTTGTTTTATTGACATTGATTTCAATTCAGAATATTTTATGCACTGATTGTATTGCTGACTGCCGTTCTCACTGGTTACAGATTGAAAATATGGATCAAAGATTACTTTTCATTGTCTTCCAAATTCGTTGTTACTTCAGCTACAATGAACATAGCTTCATCCATCAAATTACCAACAATAAGTATATGCAATATCAATCCCGTTAGGTACTTCTTTTCTTGATAATTATTTAGTAATAATAATAATAATAATAATAATAATAATAATAATAATAATAATAATAATAATGATAATAATTATTATTATTATTATTATTATTATTATTATTATTTAATTAAAAACAAGGGAAAAACAAAATTGTGAATTAATTTTTTATTAATTTAAACAAACTATTTTTCTTTAATAAGAATATTCTTAATGTTGATAATAATATTTATTAATTTATGAACTCCTTGTCCTAATTATACATTTTCCTTAAACATCCTTACAATTCATTATAAAACCTCAGTTCTTCACGTATTTCATCAAGAATTTGAAGTTGACATATTTCGATACAGTCCGGATTCACAATTGATGGGTTTCGACATTTGTGATTGTCACCTAAATCCAAAAATTTAAATTTAAAACAAGTAAACCATTCTTGGCATTTCCTCACAACAAGATTAATAGGACCAAATAGATTTATTTTGTATCCCCATGAAAAAACTGAAATTTGAGTATCAAAATGATCTTTTCCTTGAATATTAGTTTGTCTGTCTAAAAATTTAAGCATAAACAGATTTCAAAAAATCCAAAAATAGTAATTGTGTGCATAATAATATGAAAATATGGTTGACGTTGTAACACCTCTCATTCAAGTATCTGTATCTTTCCCTTAGGCAATCAAGCAATATGTGGTATCGATTTGTCGTGTTGCAAGATCACAACTTTTCCCTTAAAATAGACCTGATATTTTGATTTAGTCTCTCATGTTGTTGGGAATAGAGTTCGACATTTATAACACTGTTATTTTCCAAAAGTTCTCAATGTATAATGCCAAAGATATCTCACCAACAGACAATAACACATTTTTAAGTTGTGCACTACATTTTGCTGTGGGAAGAGGTATTTCGTTAGAATTTAACCATTGTATATTTCTTTGGTTATTGAGATAGACAATCTATTTCTCATCTCCAGTTATCGATCGATCAAGAAATGGATCAGTTTTTAATCAAATGAGTATTATATCACAACTCGTATTTCTTTTAGTTTTATTCTCGCTTGTCAATTTGTAATGAGCCAATACAATCAGTTTTTTAATTTTCATAATATAGTTTTAAATTGTTTCAAATGGTTTTCTGGTCGCAATCATATTTTGTTTGACGGGAATTTTGTTCGATGTCTTCTTGTAACATATCATCACCCATTACAGCTGGGACTCTCAATTTAGTTTTTTTAAAAAAATAAAAAATACTTTATGTAAACTTTTTAAATCAATTCTCGCATTGACGTACACTAATATTGAGACGTAAATATATTGAGAAAATGTTCTGGGTAGAAACCATTGCATTGAAACTGCTTTTAAGCTGGAAGAGCGTGCAGTGTCAAATATGATGCCTTTGAAAACTCAATAGTTTTAGACCAGAAATTTTAAAATTACAGTCTTTTCTATAATTAAAACCCTTCCTATATTAGAAGCCAGGATGGCTTCTATTGGCTAACCTTTTATTTATGCGTGGGAGAATTTTCAAAAATTTTATATGGTTAAAATTCCGTTCTCATACCCCCAGGGTCACTTTTGTTTATCTAGTCTAAATAGATAATTATGTAACTAAGGA
>JBBMKC010199942.1:0-14184 GCA_037834085.1 Bipalium vagum | reverse complement strand
GAAACCTATAAATAAATTTTATAATTTGCTTGATCATTACTAAAATATATTCGGCTTTTGTTTTACTGATAATTTTCACGATTTAAGTGGCGCACCCTGTAAGCTAGTAACATGATTCCCAAATAAACCCTTACCATATTACTCTAAACTATCTCAACAAGAGTAAATAAAAGCTTTCATTAAGCTTATTTCCAGTACCTGTATCTTTTTTCAGTTGAAAGTAATTATAAATAGAACAATTATCCCACTTTCATATTTCGTATGTTTTGGATAATATAAACGAGCATATCCTTTCTCCTTTGTCACTTTTTGTTTTTAAAAGTCCCTCGTTTTAATTAGAGAAGCAGATGGTCCTACAATTCAGAGTTTCCTCAACTTCCAATTTTATCTATGCTTGCATGACTGCGCGGTTGCTTGTACAGTATATGAACTATGGCAACGTATTTTGTACATAACAGTTCCTGTCTTTTCATATTCACAAACGTTACTATGAGAATTCATTAGTAGAGATGTAAATAATTTCCTTTTGTTTTGATTTATAGTCCTGTATTTTGGATTTTTTATTTTTATATAAAATATATAATTATTATTAAATTATTAAGTATTATTATTAATAATAATTATGATTAAACTCACTGTTGCGGTTTCTATTGTAAAGCAAAAATTTTCAGAAAAAAACATTTTGATTTATTAATTCATTTATTGAGGTCAAGGTATTAAATTAAGTCAGCTCAATTATAATGATCTCCATACTTCCTTTTCAATGGAACCAGTTTCTCTTACAATTCGGAACAATTGGAGTAAATCAAAGGGTCAAAAGTTATACAATTCTCAATGATACACTTCAGTGATATTTAGATGAATTTATTTTCAGATTTATCAAAGTCAATTTATAATCGAAGACGTCACCTTTTACAATTTTAATTTTAATTTTATGTTGCAAGGAGTTTACTAAGGCAACGGGAACTTCTCATTTCAAAACCATAATTTAAATCATAATGTAATGGTTTAAGTAATAAAAAGAGAGAGAAATAAAATTAAAAATCAGTAGAAGTTTAAACCTGTGTGTGTTTATATACGGAGTGTCAGGTAAGTAGCGTTACAACTTTATGTGTGAATAGCAAACGGACAGCTCAATGTTACTTTTTTAAAATATCAAAACAAGGAAAGGCACAAAATTTATATATTTTCAAAATGTTCGCCATTAGCTTCCTTGCAACGACGTAATTTACCAGGAACAGACAAGCAAGACTTAATCTTCAAATTAATTAATGTAACAATGATTCTTTGTAGAATAATAATAACTTAATAATAATAATAATAATAATAATAATAATAATAATAATAATAAATCAAATAAAGTACTCTAAAATTATTCTAATAACACTAAAAAATTGGCATTCATATTTATAAAGCAATTTTCATAACACAATAAAGATAGACAATTGAATAATATTTTATTTATTTATTTATTAGTATTATTTTTATTATTATTATTATTATTAAATTTTATTAAAAAGCTAAAATTTCTAAACATTAAAGATGTCATTAGATCTTTTATTCTGTATCAAATAAAAATGAAAATTATAAATTTCAAACAGAAGAAATATTTTTCTTTCGTAGAAAACATAAAATATAATTTTATTTATACATCAATGCCCCTTTTCATACATAAAATTTTATTGTTTTACTGACAGTTTTAAGAACAAAAATTCTTCGCTCTCTCTAAAGGAAATATGTAAATTTTATTCAATTGAATACGTATTTTCCCATGATTATCATCATCAAAACCTTGACTTTGGAATAATAAAACTACAATCTTTCCTATGTAAATTTATAATCTGAAACAAAATAGGTTCTCGATATCATAAAAATGTATCAGGTTACCAAGAAAGTTCTTGCGGCTTTCGGATATATGTGGATTACGTATGTATAAATAACCGTCTTTTATTTTTAAAAAAGAAATATGGTTTTATAATGAAATTTAATATTTCGACTTTATTGATTTTATTTGAATTGATCAATTTGTACAAAAATTCACACATTTTATTCAAATCCAAAATGCTTATTTATAAAAATGCAATTAGAATATGTTTGCTCTATGAATTCAAACTCGGATCTAATGGTACAGTGGCATATCGTAGGATATGTCTATCGTTTGTTAGGAGATGATGCCTAAAAAAGGAAACATCTCAAAAATGGTTAATGGTTTGAAAAAATAAAAAAGAAATTTGAAGTTGAAGTTAGTTAGCTTTTTGTCTCAAAAAGCTCTAAATTTTATAAAAATGGTATTTATGAACTTGTTTCTCTTCGGAAAAGTGTTATTGATCGTGCTGACTATTAATTAAGTGAATATATTTTATTTTATTTTCCTTTAATTAGTCTTTATTTGATTTTTAAAATAGTCATACAAACACCCAAACAAACTTTCTTATATAAATAAATATAAACAATCAATAATTTATACATTTTTAACGTTTCACCAATACTAAACAGAATATGGCTAGGTTCATCAATAAAATGATATATGAACTGTTCTTTCAGATGTAAACAACCAAGGTTTGAAAATGATAAATTATTTTGGATATTGTTACGAATAGTCCCAAAAAAGTTAGGTTTTTAACTAAGAAATAATGTATTACGTTCTCCCTGTTATGTTCAGTTCATCATTAATATTTGGTTATCGCACCACGGTTGGAACCCGTTAGAAACTGAATCCCAACGACTGCGGGGATACATTATCAAATGTGATCAGTAATTTATTTCCATAATAATTAACCTTAATAATAATCATGAAAAAATAAAAGCAGACAAGTCAATTAGGATAAATCATCTGGCTTTTCAGTTAAATCGCTTTCACTTGAACAACAATTTCAAGTGATATTACAAATTCAAGTTGTTTTATTTTCGCTTTGCCTTTGCGTCGGAAGAAATGCCTTATTAAATCGATGTGAGATTGGTTTTTGTAAATTTGGACATATTCTATGTGCATTTCTGCTGGAAAATAGTCCACATAAGTTATGTTTTTGTTTTCATTGATTGTCATAGGATAATGGTTGTCTCAAAGCTGCGATACCTTTACTTTGGTGCTTAAGCAAGTAATGAGAACCTTGGTTGTAGTTATTGAATAAAGAGTACCTCAAGGGTCAGTCATTAGCAGGATGGTTAAATCAGAATTCCCTTTTTCTGTCTCACGATATTTCTGTAAAATATGACATTGTCCTTTTCTAATCTTTTAAAAAAATATTCTAAGTTTTTAATATTTATTTTCATTTTTCTTTTTAATTCTCTGCCAACCAGTAGAATTTTTAATGTTACAATTTATTGTTTAAAAATAATTATTCTAATTCTCCTAACAAAATTCTTTAAAATTATACTTGAAGAACTATTTCAATGAAAATTTTTATGGCAGGTCTTTGCCACCATCGTCCTTATGTATGAAGGGAAGGAAAATATTTTTTATTTAATAACCTAGTAACACCTTATAACAGAACATTGTTAATAATATTTACTAAAAGTTGTAGCAATAAATGGAAATTAAATAACTTAATAATAAAATTATTTAAAGAGGTTAATTCAAATTAATTAATTCGAATTAACTTCTTTATTAATTATTATTAAAAATTAATTAATTAATTAATTAAGTTTTAAAATTAAATTAACTAACACAATAATTAAATATTTTAAATCGGTAAATTAAAATTAATTTATCAATTATTAATTATTAATTAATAATTAATAATAATTTATTTATTTATTTATTAATTATTAATTACATCAACAAACTTAATAATAAAATAATTTTAAGAGGTTATTATTATTATTAATTAACTAATTTATTATTAATATTACTTTTTAATTAAATTAACCTACTCAATAATTAAATAATTTTATTAATTTAATTAAAATTAATTTATTAACTATTAATTACACTAACTAACTTAATAAAAAAAATTAAGGAAGTTAATTAGAAATAAATAAGTAATTAATTAATTAAAAAAATCATCAATAATTATTTAGATTAATACATTTGAAAATTTTATTTCCTTGCAGAAATAAAATTTTCCTATCCAGACAGAAAGATTTTTACAGATATTTTTCGTTGTAATTAGAAAAATAATAAAAAGAGATTATTATCTGAAATGTCAAAAATCTGGTTTACGTTTTCTCAGTAAATTGTTATTTTGCAAATTTTTAATTTTTTTTTATTTATTATTTATCCCGGTAAGCTTTTTTGATGGGATTCTTCTAATCAATTTTAAAATTATTATATTAAAATATATAAATAATATTTAGAAAAAATATTTTATTTTTAAAAAAAATCAAAAGTATTTTTTAAAAACATGACAATTAAAAATTATGTTGAATATCGATTTTTGTTTACCATTAAAACAATTTCTGTAAAAGTTCTGTTACAGAGAATATTGTCATCATGCTGCATATCTTGCAAATAAAATATTATATTATTATATAATGTAAATATATCTCAAAAATCAGAGAATATTGCAGAAAATCATGGGAAATAATTATTATCTTCATGGAATATTGTTGCGAAAGATTTTATTCCCCCTTTGACTGTGACGATATCAAGAGTAATAATCACAGATATTAATTAATCAACCATCAAATTACTTTTATGAGAGTTCTTTCAAACGGAATTCATCTCTGTACAAAGTAGTGTAAGAATTATTTTTATCCTGGAAAATCGTTAATTATTTAATGACAATAATAAATGAAATTATTACTGAAGAGTGTTAAATAAAATTAAATTAAATTAATTGGAAAATATGTTCTCTTTATTGACTATTTCACAATAAGAAAACCAAAGAATCGAAATGGAATTTCAGTGTTGCAACAAACAGTTAACAATGTTTTTATGTTTTGTTTTAATAATTTGATTATATTATTTAAACAAAATGTTCTATTTTTAATTACGTTTTATGATATAATACAAATAATTTAATTAAATATATCTTACAATCTCAAGCATAGTTTTCTTGATACAAATCTTCTTCTCAATATGAAACAGCTTTGATAATGTTTAATATTATCGAAATGGAAAGTGAAATTACAGAATTCGAAATTCCTTTGAAAGGGAAAAAATAAATTATTAAAGCAAATGTCTTTTGATTTTTCTACGAATTATATTTTGATAATTACATACATTGGTAGTGAAAAAATTATTCGAGATTTTTTTGTTTTAATTGATGATTATATTTGGCATTGATCTACTTCTGTAATAAGTTATCGTGAATATTTCTAAAATAATTTGAATAGTGTTTTCTTTCAGCTAATATTATAATAAGATATGTCATTGGGTGATATAATATTGCGGTTTGTAGCTCTTTGATAGTAAAACAGCACCATTCTTCTTTTATACGGTTTTCCAGTTCCATAATATTTTTTGGTGTTTTATGATCGAAAACTCTTGCCTTCAGTAAACATCAAAACCAATTATCAACTGGTATCAGGTCTGGTGAACGAGAAGGCCAATTTGGACACATCCCCTGGATGTGATCTTGTACGGATCAAATGTTTCATTTAAAAAATTTTGGTCATCATTGACATAATGCTGGGATGCTCCATCTTGCATAAAGTACGTTGATTTTATTAATTTTCTTTTTATAAATTCAGGCTGAACTACATTTTTCAACATGTCAAGGTAATTATTCTTATTTATTGTTTCATGAAATAAAAAGGATTCCACAACAAATTTGAAATCGAATCCTATTCAGACAGATTTTTTTTTAATAAAGTGGTTTTGTCATAAAAGATATTGGCAGTAGTGATATCAGCTTAGTTTCATCCATGTGGACGTATACTTCATGAGTCCGGAAAATGTTAGGTAGAATATCCTGATGCTACAAAACCACAGACCAAATTTAACTCACTCCTTATACTGGCTTTAACTCATGAAACAATAAGGCTTCAACTTCTCATCTGTCAAAACTCTATGAGTCGAGCTAGGTGGAATATTAGTTTCCATGGATGATCTTCAAATGAACGTTTTACCCTCAGTATCATCCAATGCACCATTCATAACAGTTTTACCTCCACTGACCAAGGAAAGCCTTTCATGCGTATATTGAGAACACTACCAGTTGTCTCAAATTTCCGAAAATATTTGGTTACTGCCAAACAAGTGCATGGGTTTTTAATTAAATTTAATTCCTTCTTGATTTGCCTAATTTTAGTTGAAGGAGAATTTAATAACATCGAGTGATGTCAATTTTCAAATCGAGATTCATTTGAATATCTATCATATTTTTAATAAATGTATTATTTAAACAAAATCTACTTTAATCAATTTAATATACATTTTTAAAAAATTTAAATAAAATATAGTTTGCTAAAAAATTGAATGACAATACAACTTTTTCCTTGGTTTTGGAACAACCTATATATACGTGATGTGCCAAATAAGTACTGAGCTTATGATAGAAAACAAGAAACTATCACAAAAAATTGGTATTAATAACAATGAATATGTACAGGTAATTATTTTTCAATAAAGTTCACAGAAACGTCAACTCATTTTTTCAGCAAGTGACAAGTTGCGCGAAGGTATTTTTGAAGAAATCGAGAGACAGTCTTCAGTGACAGTCTTCAGTGACAGTCTTCAGTGACAGTCTTCAGTGACAGTCTTCTGCAAGTCGTCTTTTGATGAAAATATTTTACCCCTTAGTTTCCAATTGGGGTGTTTGAACAAAAGAAATGGTAAGGAGCCAATTCTAGACTGTAGGGAGGATGTGGGAGTAAAATCAAGGCACAATCCTTAATTGCTGTTGTTGATATTCCACTAGTGTTAATAGGTGCGTTGTCATGCAGAAAATACAATTAAATACTCGGCTCTTCCTTTTCAGTGTCCTAGCTTGTCGCACAAGGCCGATGTTAAGACGAACACGCAAAATCGGTGAGAATCAAGCCATTAGCATCCGAAAAAATGGACAGTATTAAGGCTTTTTTGTGTGATGATATCCTCATCTTTCTTGAACTGGTCTGTCTTGGAAGTTTCCATTCTTTTGATTCCCTTTTAGACTACGGAATTTAGAGAGATAGAGGTGTCTCATTCATCGTGATGATGTTATCCAACATGTGGTCCCCAACACCTTGTAAAGTTTTCAGATTCTGTTGGCAGCACTCCAAACGGTCAGTTTGCATATTACAGGTTAGAAAAGGTGGCACGAATCGTGAGCACAACTTACTGATGCAAATACTTGCCAATAATAACTGATTAGTACCTTTGCTAACATTTAGACGCACAGTGAGCTCTCAAGTTGTGATTCTTCTTTCATTTTGTATAATTTCATGTAGGTTTTCCGTTATTTTTTCGCTGATTTCGCATGGCCTTCCTGACTTTTCTACGACCATCGCAGAAGTGCTTCCAGCTTTATATTCATTGTACCATCCTTTTGTAAGCATCATCTAATTCCTTTTGAATTTCTTCTAGACTTTTTTCTTCAAATATAGAAAACGAATGAGGCTCCAATATTGCACGTTCTCTAAAGAAATTTTTATAAAAACGCGATTTACCTGATAAAAAAATAATATAATAAAACAAAAATCTTACATTTACCTATAATATATTGCACTTTATATAATTATAATATTTTTAAATTTACATTAACATTTCAACATTACGCTCATTATGCATTGGACACACCGCGTATATGAGTTGATAATACTCATATATATACACCAAGGAAAGTGAAGTACTAAAATTGATAAATAGCAGAGAGAATTTTCAGCTTTATTATATTTTTTATCGTTTTCGAACATTTAATTTTCTCCTAAGAAATTGACTTAAGACATCTTCCGTTCAATTAGCAGGGAAAAATTTTATTTTCCTTTTTATATAATGAGTAATTAAACAGCGAAATGCAAAAGGTATTTGGAAATCCATTTATTTGGATCCTTCTTTAAAATTATATTAGATATAATTTATCAGATATTATTCAAAGTAATTTAATTTCTTGGATACATTAACGAGTTAATTTCTTTCAGCCATTTAAGCATTTCATTTAAAATTATCCCGTTATTGATATTTTCTACGAGAATGGATTGATAAGTAAGCTTCTTAAAAAAGAAAACATTTCTATTTTTTTAATTTTTCAATATAGTTTTCTTTTTGGTTTATGCACTTTTTCCAACGGTGCTCGAGCTTTATGATGCTATTTTAAAGTAGCTTATATTATAAGCTTTAAGTACTCAGTTTTTTGACGTGTAACGTCGTCGTTTTACCGAAACCCCTTTCTTCCAAGCCATCTTTTGAAATCTGGAATCAAAAAGAAATTACTAAATCTGGAGAATGAATGTTGATGCAAATTGTACCGCAATTGATACAACCAAAGGCGGCACTCATCATGCTGAGAGTTTTTTCATATGCAAGTGTTCGTGTAAAATGCTGTTTAGACCTTCATATGAGATGTTAACGAATTTCCACTCTATCATCTTCCAAAACAATATCGTGGATTTTATCAATCATTTCTGAAGTAGTCACCTCACCTGATCATTGTTCGTGAATTATACTTGATAGACCACTTTTGAACCAATATTTCACGAAAAATCCAATTTAGCTGATTCATCGTAATGCTTCTTGAGCTTTCCTTAGATATCTTTGGCCATTTTCCTTTTAAAAATAGTGTTTAATCATTAATCGAAATTCATTTTTCTCCATTTTTCATAGACTTAAAAAGAAATATTTAAACAAAATAACTAATGCATTAATTAATAAAAAAATATTATATTTTAAAATTGGTTAATTGTTCTTCTCACTAAAAAAGCTTATTTTACTTTTGTGACGACAGTAGTCTCTCGAGCTCACTTATCAATCTACCATCAGAAAGATAGTAATTTAAAAAATAATAAATAAATTTTATAAATAATCGATAAAACGTTATACTTATTTTTTAATAATTAAAACAAACTTTAAAATATTTATTAAATGTAATATATAATAAATTTAACATTCAATTTAACATCGAAAACCCAATAACGAATTTTACGTATCAAATTTCATTTTAATTTAGACAAAATAAAATTTTCATTTTCAGAATAATTTTTTTGAACAAATAGAAAAATCATTAAATCTGTTTTCGGTAAACTTTAGATAGCTTAACTTTTAATCTGATACTATGTGGATTTGAACAAATTGAAATTGTTCGAAAGTTGTACATATTTATTGAACAAATTCATCGTTATAAACAAATATTAACTTTATTTATTGATCGAATATCTTAAATATTTCTCCGAGAACTAATGTTATACAGTCTTTGTTCTCTTCTAAATTTAGAAATCTTTTCTCACACTAGTGGTACTGCAAAGAATGGAATAGGTGATAATCTGTTAATCCGATTTTTGTACTTATGGATCGAGAGTTGTTACTTTTTATCGTAAGTCTTTAATTTGTTTGTTTAATTGTTTTGGCTGGTATTGTTTACATAAAAGATAACATTTTTCTTTTAAATAAGTTAGGTTCGTTTCTCCAATTTTACATAGAACCTGTAAGAATCAATAATTTCAGTTATTTTAACCAATTCTCAAAAGATATATAATACATGTACGATAATCCTACTAAATACAGAATATAAATTTATTTTATAGATTTTAGCCTGTCTTTCTTTAAGCCTTATAACTGATATAAATAAGGTTTTTTTTGTCTTTTAAGGTTTTAAAATTGAATTTTTCCTTCAGTAGTCTAAACATAATGAGAAAATAATTCACTGACCCATGTAAGACACAGTTGTTGGCAAACGTAACAGTTGTTGTCAAGTTCTTTTATGTCAATTCATGCGGTACCAAAATTTCTATTTGACTTCCCTGGAATATGCACGTTGTCTTTATTTGTGATCATACAATCTCAGCCTAATTTTTCCAATGTTTCACCAATAATCCTAGATGGGAAGTTACTGTTACTTCTCTCTTATTCTCCTCAATCGTTGCCAGCCAGATTTGTCTAGAATGATTATTGAGGTCGTTGTCATCAGACGACTTGAACTTGACAACCGTCTCTGTGATTGGAAAATATAAAAATAAGATATTGATATTATCGACAATTAATTTTTTTCCGAACATAAAAATAATATTCGTACAATACTCATTTTATACACTTTTTTTCATGGCATTATTGTTTTAATTATTCTGAAATTTTTTCTACTTGCCAATTTTATATTAATAAAAAAGGGGATAATATTTTTTTATTACAATACATTTTATTAATCTTTTTCAGTCCACATGGATCATTTCAAAATTTTACGACTTGATCTCAATGATAATGTTTTCCCATAAATCCATTCTTTTTATTTATTTTATCTATTAAAAGACCAAATTCAGTAAAATAATAATTTTATTTAATTTATTCAGAAAATTATTGATTGTCGTACTATTGAAATTCACTTTTACGAAAAAAATTAGTTTATAGTTAATTTTTTGTTCTATTAATAAACTTATCAACTTAAATTACAACCAGATTTTAAAAACCAAACAGTCATCAGGTATTAAATAAACAGTTTTCCATATTTTTTTAAGAATATAATAATAATAATAATAATAATAATAAAAATAAATAAAAAAATTAAAGTTTAATGACATGCATGATTAAATTAATGAACTGATTGATTATGACAACAGGGGTTGCAATTTACGAAAATATACAAAAAAACAGTATAAATAAATAAAAATAAAAATGTTTCCCTATCAGAAATTCAGAGAAAAAAGTACAGACGCCAAAGCGACTCCAGCTTCATGGTACAAACATGAAAGTATAGTCTTACAAGCATCAGAAAGCATACACACACATTTTTGGAATTGCTGTCCCATTTCATACTTATTTTGTCTCCGCACTATTATCTGGACACATCAGACACACTCACACGCCTGAGACACACCAACACCGACACACAATACATACTCACAAGGAGTATTATTGCTATTTCGAATGCATGTTTTCATTTAGTCAGTTTTATAGATGATTGAAAAGTAATTCGCAGATTATTAAGGTTAATATATTTTTTATTTAATATATAAATATACGTCAATGTAATGATTATTGTTTTAACACTTTAATTACAATAATCACTGTTATTAATTATATTGTTTTTTCAAATTATTATCAATCAATAATTTTATTTTAGATTTCCAATGCTATTAATATGCCCAATGTATCATGAATTGTTTCCATATCTTCGTTTTATTGTTGTTTGTCAAATATGCAAAAATATATTGTAAACTAATTTCCTTTTCCTATCGATCTCGCATAGAAGTTTGTGAATTTCCATCAATTTACCGTGATAAATTGATCAAGCAATGCCAATTGAGCCACACTGGCCAATGGTGGTGCTTTAAGGAGGACAGCCATGATATTCTCTACAAGAAAACCATTTGCCCAAACACTTCTTTGACCCATGCTGGAAATGATCCGGGAAAATTTTGCAGTATTCCATTTCAATATAAAGGGAAAATGTTTTACGCTTGTATTCGTTCGATTGATGAAATGAATTATAAAGTCTATTGGTGGTGTTCGACCACGCCTAATTATGATGCTGATTATAAACACAAATGGACCAGATGTAATGAGCACAGCGATCAATTGCCGTGTTATTTTTCCAATGCTTCAGATCTGTCAGCGACCGGGATCAATTCGGAATGCCGTTTGTTCAACAACAAATGGGTATGTAACACAGAACGTAAAGAAATCAGAGAATGTCCACGAACAGAGAAAACCTATGCCGGTAATAGTCCCGGAGAACATTGTCATTTTCCCTTTCTTTTTGGACAAGCTGAATATCGGAGTTGTATATCAGCCAAGAGAACAAATGCCATTTCTTATCGAGATTCCAGCCAGTTCGAATCGTATTTGTGGTGTTCAACAACTCCCAATTACAATGTTGATAGAAAATGGACCAAATGTATTGGTGATGAATCTGTATTGCGTTGGAGTGACAAGCGGGTTTTGATACCGGTACTTGTTGTTCTGGGTATTCTTGGATTTGTATTGTTTTTAGCGGCCTTACTTTACTTTTTCTGTGAAGAAGGTCGACAAAACAAACGCGATATTTGGAATCAGCAATCAGACTACATATCTCATCCACCTATAAACAACTTTCCGGCCACTCCGTCGGCTCCCCCGTCATATATTGAAGCGGTCATGTCTTTGACGACTTAACTTCATTGAAGTGATTTTTACTATCACCTGTGATCTTTGCTCGTTCACAATGTCTATTTTCAATTGATGAAGACAAAAAGCTTTGATTGTATAATCTACTCTTTTCCCTTGCACAAACTCAGGATTAGATATTATAAAAATCATGAGGATGATGGTGGTAATGATGGTGATGATGATTTTTGCACGGTTTCCAGAAATTCTTTATCGTTTCGAAGATCAAACAAAACTCGGATAATGAAAATTATGTGATATATATATAAATATACAATATATATACAAAGAAATATATTTTATGTCAGTTTCATTTCTCTTCTTGTGACTTATTATCCACTATCAAATGAGTTGTGTTCCAATTTGTTTAGTCCGTCTGATAATAAAAATCAATTTTTAGTTTTCATTTTAATTATTAACCTCACATAACGAGAATATGAAACAAAAAATTGCTGAAGAGAAATTGATTACTACAGAAATTCTTGTCATTCAAGCGGAATTAAAAATATTTATTGAAAAAAATGGGATAATGACAAATGATTAATTTTTAGCTGGAACTATCACAGTGGCCTTTGAGTTTCATTGAGACATTAACAGGAAAAAAATTATATTTTTTCTCACCAGATTCGTCGCAAGAGCTTTTCCAGCGATTTTTAAAGAATTTCTGAAATAATATCCAAGTTTCTGTTGCTTTGTATTTTGTAGTTAATAATGATTATTTTTTATAATAATAATAATTCTAATAATAATAATGATGATAATAATAATAATAATAATAATGGTTGAAAAAATTTTAAAATGGAAATTAAGAATGATTGATGTTAAAAACTTTTTTAAAAAAATATCCGATTAAAATACGGATTTTATTTTATTGAAAAAATAAATTAAAAAATGAAAAAATTCAATTTTAAATCAATTGTGAAATTTTGTAAAATTTATTAAATATTTCTTGTCCATCTTCAGCTTAAAATTTTTTACAAAATAATAAAGTTAAAATTGAACGAGCTCGGAAAAAAAATAATTAAAATGTTAATGTAAAAATCCATTAAAATTCATTTTAGTCGATTAATCTTAAATTAAAATTTTATTAATTATATTTTAGCGAAAATTAAATTTTAATAGGCAAATTTTGATTTGTTCTTTAATGTAATAAATTATTTAAGGAATAAATCAATAAGTGGAAATCGAAGAAAAACTATTAAAATTAGAGAAAAATAATTTTTTCTAAAATTCACAAAAATTAAAAACGCAAATTATAATCAATTTTATTTTTATTATTATTATTTTTCTCTGTGAAGATTGGACGATGTGGACGCTAGGACACAGATCTGACAGAACGCTGACATTATAACATAAATTTTTAATCCAGGCTTTGAATCTAATTTCTATTAGTTGCTCTGGAGATTTATACAATTAGCCGTTCCTGGAGAAGTATTTTTTGGAAATTTAATATTTTCTTAATATCTTTTATTCGTATTTGTCTGTGGATTTTCAATTTGATTAAATTTCAAATTATTCTATTCCCATTTTTTATTTAAATATAAAATTTATTACTTTTAATCAATTATTTATTGAGCGTTCGTCACTATTTTTCAGATATATATTTTCTTTTAAATCATCTATTTCTCACTATTTAATTAAAAATGCAATTTTTGTAATTTTATCATTTTTATTTGATGTTTTATTTGATTTTTCAATTTCCCTAAGACTCTTTAGTAATTAATGCCAATGAAAATTTTTTCCACGATTTTCCTAATAATTATTATTAACAATTTTCAATTTAATTTTCTCTTGGTTAGGATTATGGATTTTTTTGGAATCTTGGATTATTTCAATATCTAAAAAATATTGATTTTTTATTTATTAAAGTATTAATTTTTTAATAATTTAATATTCATAGAATTATTAATTTTATGTACAGAGGGTTTTTAATAAAATTACGATCACAATATGATCGATATAATAATAATAATAATAATAATAATAATAATAATAATAATAATAATAATAATAATAATAATAATAATAAT
>JBBMKC010199941.1:0-24562 GCA_037834085.1 Bipalium vagum | reverse complement strand
TATTATTATTATTATTATTATTATTATTATTATTATTATTATTATTATTTGTTTAATTTTATTCATTCAAAGTTTTTTTTTAAATTAAATTTTGAATTAAGATTAATTATATAGTCCAGATCTGATACCATCAGATTTTCAATGTTTTAGATCTATGGAACACTTTTTGAGAGATTAACGGTTTGTTAATCTTGAAAATTATAACGATTTTTTCAGGGTATTCTTTGCTTCAGAGTTTAAAGAATGGGACAGTGAACAAAAAAAAACCTGCCGAAAAATGACAATATGTTGTGCATAAAAACGCTTCGTATTTAAAAAAATAATAACGTTTGGCTATTTTTTCATATAATTGCATATATCAAAAGAAGCGATATAATAAATGAGATAATAATTCCCAGTTTACACTCTCTAAGTTACTCTAGGGCACCGAGTGAGAATTGAGTCTGGCATGAACGTTCTGTCAAATTATTTCCATATTTTTCCATTTCTTCCCATCGGTTTTGGTATATAAAACTATTCTATAAAATTAATTAATGAAGAACTTCCAAAAACCGTTCTAAAGGAGAAAGTTCATAATGAAAACCAGTCTTTGGGTGTCCTTTTAATTGAATATAAATAAAAGCAAGTATCAATACGAAATTAGTGGTCGTTAAAAAAGTTGTAATTATGAGCAAAGAATTTATACAAGTGGACTAATAAGTAAATATTATTTTTTCAAAGAGCGATAACTAAATTGTATTATGATTCTGTGATGTTGCTATGCGATAAATCATTGTGGCATAAAATGTAGCAGTTTCTGTGAAATTAATTTGCATAATTATTGTTGACAATGTTCACCAAATTGGGATATAAATATACGATAACAATGTTAAGCATTTGATATATAAATGGTTATATTTATTTGGTTGATGGTACCCCGGAAGTTTATTATATTATAAATCGCAATAAAATGAGATTAGCGCTAAATTTGCTTTGGTCTTTCTTATTAAAAATGTTTGATTTAATTAAAATTGCTAATTATTTTTAGTAACTTTTAAGACATGGTTGATAAAGACACCCGTGTCGGTATTTGAAATGATTTAAAACTTTGCCATAGGAGTAACTGATGTAATCTTGTAACACTAAGGAGACGTATCGAGGAAGCTTTAAGGCATCAGTGGTAAAACAAAGATGTTAGATAAAGTTTTTTCCTATTAGTATTGGCTTAAGAGAAAGGTAGGACTTAGTAAATTTGATGATATTTATGAATATATCCTATCAAGGAAATGTCAATCAATTGCCATTGAAATTGATATTCATACCCAAGATATGAAGATGTGTAGCAAAACTCAAATATCAAAATGGCGCTTTCTCGAATTACACATATTTACTGCGAATATTTTTAAATTTTAATTATTTATAAAAAATTTAAAAATATTTGTTTTTAAAAATATAAAATGTTTGTTAAATCATTTTTCAAAAGTTAAATATAAACAATCTAATTTATTAATAATTCGTTAATAATCTAAGTGCATTAACTTTAGGAATTTCAAATTAGGGCTAAAATTATATCAAAGCAATTGATTAATTAAAACAAATGATATATCAGATATCTATATATTAATAATTACCTGAATAAGTATAAATATTTTATTTAAAAATAATTGTTAAGGCCTACTAGTATATAGTATAATTTCGTTTTAGTATATAAGAATGCATTTGAATATTCAAAGTGTTAAGGTTAATTAACATGAGATTTTTGAAAAAATCAATTAAATCTAATAACATACTACAGTTTAAATTAATAATTAATTAACGAATAAAAATATATTCGCCATACTTTAATTAAAAATTGTAAGTACCAAAATTTTCATAATTTCTCAAAATAGTCTTTATCTTTGCAAATTTTCAACCAGTTTCAAAGGCAAAGTGTTTTTTGAGTATAAAATGTTTAGTACATAGTACTTCATATAATCCTAATTTCTTTTTTTATACAATCTTATTCATAATTTTACAAAGAATATATAACAGTGAAAACAGCTTAACTATCTGTTTGATCTTAAAGAACAAATCAAAATTATGATTGAAACCTTCAAAAAGATTTACATAAATGTAATAATGAATAAAATTGAAAATATTTTTTTGGAATTGCTCTAACTTGTAATTATATTTAATTTTATATATAATAATAATAGAAAAAATAATAATTAAACAATAATTAATAATAATAATTAATAAACTAATAAAAAAATATAATAAGTAAAATAATAAAAATAAAAATCATAATAGATTATATTATTATGGATTAAAAATACTTTTATTTTAGAAAAATTTATAATTTTTATAACAAAGATTTTAAATAATAAAAATATCATTTTTAAAATTAAAAAAATTTTACTTAATGTCACTTTTTTCAAATATTTAAAATTATTTTCTATTTAATTTTTTTATCTTTTTACTGTTAACCTTAGACTTTTTGTCTACGTATAAATTATTCCAATTAAAAGAATTTCAACATTTTCAGTCAAATGTGGCTCAAAATAAAAGTTTTACAACAAGAAAAAATTTTTAAAATATTTTTTTCTTTAAGTAACTTTTGTTTTAAATCTAATTTTAATCATAATAATTTCAACTTCCAGAATGACCAGATTGATCAGATTTCAAAATATTGCTAAACATTATTTAAACAAAAAAATAATTAAATTATGTAATTAAATAAATTAATAAATATTTAATTTCCTTATATATCTTTTTTTAACCAGTAATTAATTTGAGTTTAGATAATCAAAAAAATTTGCTTCTTTTATACAAATATTTGTGTTCATTTGATAATTTTTTAAAAATAAATTTATCTTAATTCTAAAGGCTTATAAGAAAAAACACTTATTTTTCAATAGAAATCAATATATTGACATTATTTAAAAATAATAAACGAACAAATGTTATTTTCAACAATATCTATTACATGATTAAACTCTAAAAATGAGATTCTGAAAGCCTAATATGAAAATCTTAAATTTCCATAACAAGGAACGCTAAATAATTAACATGTATTTATAAATATAATAAAATATTTGTTAAGATGAATTTTGTTGATTATTATTTATAAATTATTTCGCAACAATATAATGATTAATGAGAATTAAGACATTTTCAATAATTATTTCAATCAAAATATTATTATTATCATTATTTTAATGAATATTATTAGTTGAAATTCTCGTAATATTTATTTTTCTAATAAATAGTTTTGTTAACAATTCTAACCAAAAATATTCCAATTCCAAATTTTGTTCGGGAAAAGTTATGAAATAATAATAATGGTGTCTTGACGGATTAAATTATTCAAGGAACACAATCAATAACACCAAATGATTGCGGTGGTTATTTTCGTAATATGAAACGAAATATTATCAATTCAGCTGCTAGTCTGCCTTATATTCATCAATAAATTGTTCTGCTTTTTAGTATTTTACTTTAATAATATCTCTTTTATACCTATTTTATAAAAAAATTTTAAAATGAAATTGAAAGTTTTCAAATTGAAGTTGAAAACTTTAAAATAGAGCTTGAAATAGTCTAAATTAATTTAAAAATAATATTAATATTAAATCAGTTATACAAATATTAGATTATATTATTATAATTCTACCTGTAGCTTAGTTATTTATTATTTTCTAAAGAAATTCAAGACTTTCAATTTGGATTCTTATTAATTGAGTCTGTAATAGACAATGTTGACAATAAAATATTTGATCAATAATTCTGAAATATTAAAAGAATTGTTTAATGATTGTATTATTGAAAAACACATTTCACATTATATATTTTATTCTTCATTCATTTTGTTCGAGAATTGTTTTAATTTATGCAAACCAATTTGACACTAAATTTCATTATTAATCTTCTATGTCTGAAAATATTTTTGTGTTATTTAATTATTATTTTTATATTTTGGATTTGATTGAAATAAATAAAATGGGTTATAAATACGTTTTGTGAAAACAAGAAGCTAAAACTTTATAAAAGATCTTTATTTATTATGAAATACTAATTGATATGACCTTGACTGCCTTTTAAAAAACTTGGTATGAATATTTCTAAGATCCCGTTCTAATTTAAGAAGAAGCAATGGCAAAATATGCAGAAGCTAGAAAACCTCTATAGTGCGCCACAAATTTATTGACACACTTACAAAAATGACCTATCTTTGGTCAAAAGATTTCAAAATTTACACAATGTAGCTATTATTGTCTTAATGCAAATGTAAGAAAATAATTGAAAAATTCTTAATATAACCAACTATATTAAACAAAGAATAAAAATATCAAGAAAAAACCGACACAAATTAATTGCCGCAATTTCCCAAAAATCGATTTTTATTCACAAAAAATGTACCAATACGATTCTAATAGTTTATTGAGTTGCCGTGAGCATAAATAGTCTCATAAATTCTACTCATCATTGTATAAAATTTATGCAAGAAAACGAAACTTGTCAAAAAAGAAGCTGTCAAGCATTTTATTGATATGAGATCCACATAACCAACCATATATCTATGGATTAGGCAAAAAGAAGAAATAGGTACATGTGAAAGAAAAAATATCCAGCGGTCGGCCAACTAAAATCGGAACGAAAAGCAACATTAAATGGATCAAAAAGTATTTCGAAAAGTAAATCGAAATCGGGTTGCCAGGAATCTTAAATTCTATTATCTAAAATTTATAAAAGCTTAAATTTACAATATTGTCAAACCAAAGTGATTATAGTACAGGAAAGATGAACCAGGCCATAAATTAATAACGGTTCAGAATTGCTTAATGATCAAATAAATAATTATACAGAAAATGTAAAGATATATTAAGTTAATAAATTAATTAAAATTTGTGCGGAACTTTGATTGATAATAGAACTTTACTTGTCTTTATTAAAAGTCAATTAATTTTAAATATTGATTATTAAACAAATATTTAAATAAAATATTTGGAGATTAAATCTTTAACGTTAAACGAATAAAACTGAATTGCAAAAGAAATAACGTTAATTTTCTAAACTAAAAAAAACTAAGTAAAAATTAATTCAATTTCTAATCAATCATGAATTAAGAAAATCTGAAAAAGGAAGTATAATGTAAATCAATTTAAACAAGAAATACGAAAATTCAATTAATTTTATCAATAATAAAATTAAAAAATGTTTTTGAAAGTTAAAACACAAATAATTAAATATCAATTAAAATATTTGTGTTTAATAAAATTACAAAATATTAAAAAAGTTTTTTTTTCAAATTAAGTTTTATTCTTAATAAAAATAATATTATTACTCATAACAAATAAGTTAATTTCATTAATTAATTGATGTAGTCAAAATAATTAATAATCCAATTCGTCTAAAAAGTTGAATTAAAAAACATTAAATAAGTAAAGATCATTAGATAAATTATTTTATATTACTTGATTTTTTCATTTAAAACTAAGGAGATATAAGAAGTCTTGGATCATGTTTTTTGACAGACTCAGTCAACATTAATACTTGATTTAATAGACCGATCAAAAAATGATACTTGTTACATTGCTTTACTTTAAGAAAATAAAGAACACTCCAAGTCTACTCAATTCTTTGGGCGTGAGGTCCAGTCTTCCTCTCAATAAAATTCATCTTGTGGTTGATAGTTCGATGAACAAAATTTTGCGTCCTCAGAAAACATCCATATGCTTTGTTTTCACAGACTCGATCAAAACTAACACTTGATTTAATAGGCAGGTCAAAAATGATACTAGATAGTCAGTTCGGTCAAAAAACATGATCCGAAATCTTTATCATTGTAATTAATATGAGTGTTATATTATCAAAAGTTTTCAAAGAACCTCAAACAATGCACTGTGTCCATATTTATTAATAGTATGATAATCGTATCAATATATTATTATGGTATAATTTATATATGATTGTGATAAAGTAATATAATTATAACACGATTTCTTATGGCTAATTAAATGCAGTGTAATCTATATTGATAATATGATTTTTACTACTTAAAGGAAACCCTAATTATATTTATAAAATATTTGAATCATTTAGATTTTTTTTCCTGTCCTGTGAACCATCGAAGGTAACCTTTTCAGACATTTTATATTACCTTTGACATTTTCACTTAAGTGATGGAGACCACTTTCGTTTGTGACACTTTTTTCGTACTTTTACTCTCTAGATCTTGTGCACCTACATCAATTACAATAATTTTGAGGACGTTGATACTCTATTTTGTGAAATTACTAAATGAAAAATGTTGCTCTAAATTTCCGTAAAATTTATTATCTCCAAAATGCTTCATTTCTTTCCAATTGTGATGAACCAAAAAGGCTTTTTAGTGTCAACAGTTTTGGAATACATGTGAAGTCAATGGTCGGATAAATATCATCATAATATTTTGTCTGGGTACCATAATGTCGGGTTTGGTTGGTTTTATGAATTTTTATTTTTTTTTTTCATAAATAAAAAAAAATCAATATTTATTTTGACATTTATTTTACTACTTTCTGTTTATTGTTGGAGAGCACATTTATTAAATTTTAAATGAACGAGAGACTCAATACCCTCATTTACCATAATTTCTGAGTAGTAAAACTATTTCTAATATTTTTTATTATATAAATTAGACTGAAGAAACATTTTCTATGAAAATCGCAAATTTTTTTACTACTGTAAGAAATTTTTCGAGGATTGCGATTCACGGAAGACCAGTGTGACACAATACAGACAACAACAGTTAATGAGAATCATGCCAAGAAAATAAAAAATTATTTGTCCTCAATTTTTTATAAATTATCTTATTGACCATAAGATATTTGCGTAATCTCCTGGAAAATCTGAAGAATATTTTCGATCGATTTCATTAAAAATAATTGAATTTTTGACACGCTCAACATCTGAAAACCTTTGATCAAACATCAAATTCAATTGATAAATCATGATTTGAATTTTTCTAATTCCAAAGGACAGAATTATTAAAGAATAAAACTAAATCTTTTTAACTTTATACAGGAAATTTCAGATTGTTTTTGAAAATTGTTTAAATTAATTGTTAATAAAATTATACTGATTATTGTCATTATCATTTTATTATCAATACTTACAAGGAACTTTAATTCAGTTAGGCGAATTATTCATTAAAAAAAATTTATAAAACTTTTTTTAGCAGGACAAGGCCAAGTCAAAAAAAGCGAAGTAAACAAAGCAGGATTTTGAAGACTTATATGGTATCGAAATCTTGCGCCATCTGACTACGCCTTTTCATTTCAATGCAGTATTTTAAATGACCGCCGTTTAGAATCAATTGATTTAGTCGAGGAAGCATGTCAAGAGTTTCTTTAATCAAAGGAACTGGGATAGTATTTTTAACAGTTTCAGAAGCTTGTTGATCGATGGCAGAAAGTGGTAGATATTGATGGATTGTATTTTGAATAAAAATGTAGTTTTTTAAAAATAATATTTCGCAAAATACATGTATATATAATATAATAATATAATATAAATGTATAAATTTTTCTTAACTCTTCTTTAACCATTTAATTAATATATTTTATTATTTAATATAATTAAAATAATCCGTATTAAATATTTTAATTAATTAATCAAAAATGTTAATTTATTAAAGGAAAGTAAAGAATAAAAAAAATAAAAATTTAGATTTATTTCGACTTTTTTTTGTAATTCTTTGAAAAATAGTGGTAGATTTAAATAATGTAGTATTGGAATTAATACATAATTTTTAATTTTTATAATTCTAAGTACACAAAAAATTTAGAGCAGATGGTTGAGATTGAATTGTTTTTATAAAATTATTAATTAATAAATTTCAACTTGGAATAATTTTCTAAAACTTTTATAAAACTGAACAATAAAAATAATGATAATAATAATAATAATAATAATTTCATTTTTATAATAGTCAATTTTCCAAAATAAAATTGGCATAGATTTTGAGAGGCATTAAGAAGTAAAGGTTTGACTAAGACACTCAAAATATATTTTTATTAATAAAAAAATTAGAAAAAATGATAAAATTACATTTTCTCCATATTTCAAAAGATTTTATTGAATTTTCAAAATGATGAATCTTAGAACAGAAGCTGCCTGCAGAGTTTCTCTGTGAATTGTAATTAAATATTTCTGATCTGCTCATTCAAACAAAACAATACAAATCGCATTAATTAATTATAATTTAGAAAGTAGAAAATATTTATTATTTTAATAATTCGTTGTTTTTGATGTGGATATAAAATTAAATTGTGATTATGGATTATATTAATAATAGAGGATGATGATAATTGGATTATATTAAACTGTTTAATATTTTCAGATAAATCCAAAAAAAAAATAATATTATTATTGAATTATGGGATCCATCTTCAAAAATAATTAATCGTAACGAGGGCGAGTTATCATTTGTAACACTGTTTTTTATTATTTCACCAAAACTAATCCATCTCACTTTTCTTGCGAGAGTTTTGCGGAAGACTGTTGCATGCAACGGTTTACGGTTTGATTTGAGCGGAAAGGTCAATGTCAATAAAGCCGGCAATTTTTCTGTGAGAGACGAAATCTAATATTTCGCGAATATTAACCGACAATTTAATAAGTAAAGGTATTTTGGATGCTGCCCTTCCATGTCGTGAATTGTCGTGATAATATTCTGCTTATTTTAATTATTTCCTGTTATTAAAAAATTGTGGTTCAGTTTCCACGTGGATCATTTTTCTCATTTTATATATTTATCATATTTATAATTGTTCATTATTTATGGAAAATTTTGATTTATTATTGGCTTTTAATTAAATAAAAAATAATTTGCAACTTATATTATTAAAAATGTTTTATTTTCTTTAAAAAAGACAATGTTTTTTTAATTAATATATTTTTTTAGTTTTGTCATTTTATAAAATAATTTTTAATAATAATAATATATTATTATTATTTTTTTTATAAAATGTGAAAATTATAAAATTCAGGTAAAAATTATTCTATATATAAATTATCTAAATAAATATCAAAAATATCTGTGTAATAAAGAATCAAAATAAATTGTTTAATGTTAATTAAAAATAACATGGATGTTTAAATTTGATTTTCATGTTTTAATATCTAATTAACTGAAAAATTTAACTTTTGATGTTTAATTATTTTCTATATATCAATGTAAAAAATAGAGAAAAATATTTTCTTTATTTAAAATAATTAAAATTTAAGGTATTGTGATCATAATTCGAAATATCGAAGTTAAATTATAAAAACAATATTAAAAGAAAAAATTCTATATATATATTTTTTTAATGAAATTTCTATGAGTATAAAAATGTGTCACATAATCAATTTATTTTTACAATTTAATTTTAATTAATCTGACATTTATATCATTTAAACAAATTTATTATAAAATTTCGAAAATAACCAGCAATTAGTGACCAGAAAGCTCTTGCTGAAGATAAAAGTTGAATATGTAAAAGATATTTATTAAATTAAAAGATTTTAGGATTGTTTTAATTCATTAAAACGTAATTGATGGACAACAGAATTTGAAAAATCCCAGAAAGTTTTGAAAAGTATGTAAAAAAATATTTTTGGAAGAAAAATATTAATTTTACAGAACATTATGGTAGACAATAGCTTTTAGAAATGATACAATTTTAAAAGAATAGCTAGACTGGTCGATAGCGGACACTTTACTAAATGTTGAAAAATAAAATGGGAAAATAATTTAATAATAATGATTTGAAAATTATTATTCTTTTTGCTATTCGTGTCCTAATAATTGAGATTCAATTATTAATTATCAAAGATATGTAATGTGGATAAAAAGTCCTTAGACTTGTATAGAAATATGAATGTTACTAAAATGAAACATTTACTTACCAAAAATGAACTAAATATGCAAACATACAGATTCAGTTTTTTAGAAAAACAGCTTCTGCCTCCAGGGATTTCGTCCATTGATTTAATAATGAAAAAAGACCATTTTCGAAGAAAGATGAATTCTTTTCCTTGATAAAATTTTGCACTAGTTCTAGGAGAACCTCTCTGAACTTTATTTTCTTGTAAATGTGTTTTGTTCAAGTGATTAAACAAGAAATCAGCATAAGTCAAATCCGAGATATACGGTGAGTGTGAAACCAGTGCGAAGTCTCTTTCAACGATTACATCCACTGTTCAGTGAGCTGTGTAAACTTGACTATTTTCATGAAAATCTTTTGTATCTTTGAGTTCAGACGTAACTTCCTCATAGCACTAACTAATGTGAAGTAATGTTCGAATCAATGATTTACATCTTTTGGATGACAATACATGGTGAACATGAGAGATTTTCGATGAGATGTCTTTGAACGAAGTATTTTTAGCAGGTTGTCTTCTTGAAACCCAATTGGGTTAAATTCCATACCTGACTTGCACTTGCTGTATGAAACATTTAAAATCAATGATACATCTTTGATACATCTCAGTTTTAGTATTCTTCAAAGCGTTCTGTTGAAGAGTATGGAACCTAGGACCAGCTTAATTTTCTATTAATCTATGAACAATATGTTCAGATTGCGTTTCGTAATGGTGCACATAATTTCTAATTAATATTATAAGATTTTGATAATTTAAAACAAAATTTAAAATATTTTCTCAGCTTTAAACTGCTCCATATTTTTTAATTGATAACAATTGAATCAAAGGACTTAAAAAAACATTTATAATAAAATTGGAGTTTACGTCTGTTATAGCATAATATAAGAAATCTAATTACTTTACAAAAGGAGACCGAATTCCGATAATTATCCAATAAAAATTCGAACTAATACAATTTTGACATATATTTTATTATGAAATATTACAAATAATTATAAAAAAGTGAATTATTAAAAATATTTTGTAATTTTGAAACATGACTGAAAATGAAATTGCTATGTTTATTATATAAATATAATTATTATATATTATTAATAATAAATATTATGATTATTACCAGAATTTATAGCGAGCAATAAATTTAATCGCCTTAAGATAAATAAAATAGACGTAGACTGATAAAATAATATATGATTAGGAACAAAAATATAATATCTGTTTGTTATAGGTAAAGCTGAAATATATAAAAATATAAATAATTGGAAAATAACAAATTGAATTTTTAAAATAAAATATTTAAAAATAATAATTATTAATAATTGACAGTTATTATTAATTGATAATAGCCATTAACATTCAAGATTTCCTCACCTTATTTAACTATTAGCAACTTTCCACACAGTGAATTTCAATTATTATTTATTTTTTGTTATTTTAATAAATAAATCTTAATTTAATTTATTTAGTTAAAAATAAGAATAATAATAATTTATTGAAATTTTCCAATAGTTAATTAAAAATATAATTAAATATTGGAATTATATAATTAAAAATAATTGATATAATTAACCATAATAAAATAAATGGAAATATGGAATATTATTGAATTGTAATATTTGTCTTTCCTGTGATCCCAGGTCAACCTATCTTGAAGGGCATCCAACCATAAATAATTCTAATTTATAAAATTAATCTATCATACAGCTGGGCCTTGAAGCATGAATATTTTTCTAATTTTTAAACATTATTATTATGGTAATATTGAATGTTTTGATACTCTCCTAAAGATAAATTCTATTAAATATTATTTTAAAATAAGTTCAAAATAATATTACTAAATAAAAAAATTGTAATAATTGTGTATATATTTACACAGTGCTATTGTATATTTGGATATTAAAATTTAATACATATTCTTTTGATCTAGAGTATAACATGTGGGTGGTTGATTATCTTTTCATATGTTTACTGTGAATAATCATTTAACCCAATTATTTTCATGGAATATCTTTTCATCTATAATTTATTTGATTTTCTGTGGAAAATTTACAAATATTAATAAATACAATATTACTTATTAATTATATTAATTAATTGTTTCATCAAATTAAATAAAATAATTAAATATGTTTAAAGTACATGTAGGTTCTATATGTTATTGGTTTTGTCTAATTGGCTACCCTTAAAAGCAAGTATTTTTAGCGACACTGAGTTCTTCTAAATAATAGTCTATACCTTGGGACACACAACATCACCTCAAAAATAAATATTAGTGAACATTCGTAATTAATCGCAACTAGTAAAGATTTAGGCCATTCAATGAAGTGCGTTGTACGAAAACATATTTAATGAAAAATCATTTAGTGAAGTTCCTGTTATAATATTATATAAATAATAAATAGAAGAAGTGATTACTTTATAATGGTATTGTGCAAATGTGTGTAAACAAGTAGTTTAATATTATTAATTTTTTATTTCATTGTGAATAAAAAAAAGTGAAAATAAAAGTATAATGACATTATTCAAGATATAATTGACAACAATAACATCAAACCATTTCATCATCTTTATTATTATAATAAAACGCATTTGTAAAAGTCAATAAATATAATATTAATATTAAAATAATATTTTAGGTCTGTTAATTATTATAAAATATTGTTATAAAATGATTCGAGACAATTTTAATTAAATATTTTTTCCAAATTATGATAAGACAATTTTGTTATAAAAAATAATTAGAAAAAGCAATCTGAAGATTTAAAACATAAAATATTATTGTAACAAGCAATTTTTTTCACAAAAAAGGAAACAGGCGAAATTTGTTGTGGTAATAGATTGATCAAGAAGTACTTTCAAACCTCAGGTTTTCACAAAAATCATTGAATTTATTAATAAAAGGAAAGAAAAAAGATGCTTTGGAACTGAACTATGCAGCCATTTATAAATCACTCTTGTTGATCTTTAATTGCTTACCATACTTAGTTATTATTAATATTGCTTAAACTTTATAAAAATTGGTTGATCAAAATCTGAATTATTTTAATTAAAATATTTTAATAATATCTAAACTTCTTCTTTCATGTCAAGTTTTTTTGTAATTATTAAGAGCAAAGACATTGTATTTTACAACTAAATGCAGCTGCGAGAGATTAACGCAATAAGTAATAAAGTGATTTTATTTGATAATTATAAATAATTGGAAATGTAATAATGAATCTGTAACATGGCACATGAAAATTAAACAATATAATTATTTCCAAACCTCAAGGTTTTCACAAAAATCATTGAATTTATTAATTTAAATTTTTTTGAAGTTATATATAATCAAATTAATTATTTTAGATATTTTAATTAATATTTTTTAATTTTTTGTAGTTCTTTATCTATTTTCCATATGACATATATTAATTCTTCTTTATTTATTTTATAATTAAAATAATAAAATGTAAAACATTGATCATTATTGGTACCAACAGGAACTTGCTACATTATGAATGTAAGGAGTTTAGATGACAAATGAATAGGGGACGTAGCTCAGCGGTAGAGCAGTCCATGCGCATGTGAAAGGTCCCGGGTTCGAATCCCGGTGTCTCCAATTTATTTGAACCTAACAATGAAATCTTTTCAAATGTTTTTTTTAATTATGCGACTTAATTGCAATAATATTGTGAACTAAGTTTGATTGTGTTAAATATCTATCAAAAATAATATTAATAATAAAAAATTTCTAAAATAATTCTTAGAGGATAATTAAGTAATTAACTTTTAAACTTTGATTTTATTACAAAGTTTTATGAAATAAAAGTTTAAGAAGTGGGGATTGAGTTAATATTAATAGGGTGATGCAAAAGTTCGTGCTCAAAAATATCTTATAGACATTTTGTGTTTAAAATAAGATTTTACCGTTATTTTCAAAACATTACCTACATTTTATGTTTAAAATGTATAATTTTATTTAAGTAGCAATTTATCCTTTTTTTAAATATTGAAATATTGATTGTAATTTTTTGAATTTCAATAAATATTTTTTTCAAATTTTGTGATTAAGATGACTTATACTATTGGAGAAGAGGCTTTAGCACGAGAGATGCTTGTAAGGACATATGCGAGTTTGTAAGTGAAGGAAGTGTTGCTCAGAGAACTGCTGCTACGTGGTTCAGGCGCTTCAATAATGGAGATTTGAACCTCAGAAGCAAGTCTCGTTTAAGTTGACTTTCACTGCTAGTGAATGATGAATTTATTACAGCCTTGAAAATCAATTCTTCTTCAAGTTCATACCATAAATGTAGAGCTTTATTGCCAGCAGCTTGATCGTGTTTATGATACACATAAGCTGAAGTAACCTGTCCTCCTTCGTCAAAAGCGGGTCATACACTGCTCGAATAATCAAAGAAAAATTTGAAATCTGGAAGAAGTTTAGATCTTGCCTCATCTTACCTACAGTCCTGATGCTGCACCGTCTGATTATTGGTTGTTTCAATCCATGCAACACTTCCTCAGAGGATTTTAATCTAGAGCTGAAATTAAGGTGGCTTTTAAAGAGTTTCCAATCGAAACCAAGAAAATGGTACTTTGACCAGATAAGAATGCTAGCAGATCGTTGCCGTAAAATCATTGAAAGTGATGGACTTTATTTTGAACAGTAGTGTTACTGTTGTAAATAAATAAATATCAAAGTTTGAGCACGAACCTTTGCATCACCCTTTTATTTTGTTAACCATAATATTTTATTATTTTCTGAAAATATTCAAAAATGATATGAAAGTATGCCTCTATATATTTTATAGAAAGAACAGTTCTTTTAGATATTTCTAAACATATAAATCATTATTCAGTGAGGAAACAAAGGTGACATAAAAAGGTCGATTGATAAGCTTGTGAAGATTTCTTAACTGATGAAACTTAAATTTTTATAGATATGGAAATCAGGAGGTATCTCTCCAAATAAAATACTAATTAAATATAAATATTTTTAACATCAAATTTTTTCTCGCAAAA
This sequence comes from Bipalium vagum, assembly GCA_037834085.1. Classification (NCBI taxonomy): domain Eukaryota; kingdom Metazoa; phylum Platyhelminthes; order Tricladida; family Geoplanidae; genus Bipalium; species Bipalium vagum. The sequence continues at coordinate 9,694 of JBBMKC010199941.1, read as the reverse complement.
TTTAATTAATTAATTAATTAATTAATATTAAAGATTTTCTTAATGCTAATGCAAAGATAGCAATTTTTTTATAAAATTAAAGAATGAAAATCTCCATCTTCATTTGTTTTTTTTATAATTTAATGAATTATTTTAATCCAATGCAAAATACAAAACTAATAATATTATTATTATTATAAATCAAGCAGAATATTTGACCTTTGAACTTCCAAATAAAATAACTTTTGACCATGCAAAAGTACTACTGGAAGATCAAAAAATTAAAATATACTGAATATTATCAAAATCCATTAATCTTAAAACATGAAATAATAAAATAATAAGGTCAAAATATGCAGAATTAAATAAATTAATTTTCATAATAATATTCAAAGAAATTAAAATATGATAAAAGAATGAAATGGAATCCACATATCTCGGATAAGTAAAATCTCAAATTATCTATTGAGAATTATCATAAAATATCAACACTGTTAGCATCATTTAAAATTATATATTTATATAATTATGTTAATATAAATTTTATATAAAAATAATTTATAAGAATAATAATTTTTTAAAATTTTATTGATTTTTAAAAATAATTTATATTAGTAAAAAATTATGATATAAATACATAATTTCTATATAAATAAAATAAATAAATAATTTAATTATAGTTATTTCTATTTTATCTATGAATGATTTAATTTATGAAATTAATAAAAAATAATTTTTAAATAATTATAATAATTATTAGCATTTACATATTTTATATATAATAAAGTTCTAAAGGTTTCATGAAAACGTATACTTTTAAATTCATATGTAAAGGTTTATATGAATTAATAAATCAAAATTCAAAAATGGATAAAAATAAAAAGCGAATTTAAAAATTAATTATTCAAATTTTATAATTAATAGTTTTGAATCAAGATTAAATTACCGTTACTTAATTCGGTTAATTTTATGCAATTAAAAATTAGAAATTAATTATTACTTTAAATTAAAATTGTACAAAAATGATGCCAAAAAATAATTCAGTAATTAGCGGTAAGGATTTATTTGCTTTTTAGTAAATCTTGTAAATATTGGGCTGTTCGGAAGGTCACTTCGCATTTTTTGATAGAAAGTAGTAGTTTAATTAGTAATAAATACTTTAATCAATGATGTGTTTTCCTTTTCGCTTCAAGACCTTCTATCATCTACCAGGCAATATAAATATCCCAACCTTTAAGGGCTTTAAATTATGATTTAAAGATAGGTATAAAAAACGAAGGAACTTTCCGAACAACCCAATATTAAGAAATATTCGGGATGCGTAAGGAGCATATGTCAGATTTTAATAGAACGGAGTCACTTATTGATCTTCTATATAATTCACTGTAAAATAAATATTTAAGAGAATAACTGATCTGATCTGAAGACTTAACATTTTTTCTAATTATATCGTTTTTATTTATTTTTTAAATTCAAATGGTTCACATTGCTTTCTAATTATTACATATTTACGATAAGCTGACATTTAAGTAAAAAAATAATTTTTCCCTTCCAAACTATAATTATCCAACTTTTAAATAAAAAATATTCTAATAAAAATGAGTGAAAACTAATCAAGATATTGGCACAGAAATTAAGTGGCGCTCTTATTATTTAAACAACAAACAAAAAACTGCTAATGGTTAAAAACGAAAAAACGAATCCGGATCACCAAATATGAAAAATAATTTGAGTCTTCAACAAAAAATGGAATTAATAATGTTGTAGATTTGTTAGTAATATTATAATATTCTTTGTTTATAAAGTATTAAAGAAAACAAAATGGAAAACGTTATCAAGATTTTATATTATTATTCTTTAATATTATTTTGCAGCATCAGTAGAACATTAATGTACAAAATACATAAAAAATATTTTTAGAATACCATTAGTGGGAGGGAATATTATTCACAATTATTCTACGTAATATAATAATTCCTGAATGTAAGATCGTCGGGATGGCAATCTACTTCACAAGTCACGCATTTCGATGAGTGAAATAGTTTTCCTCTAGCGCTTTAGATACTAATGATCACTGAAACGCACCATCCAGCCTGTTTTTTAATTTTTATAGCCTATGGTGGCTCTTGTTATGTTTCAATATTATTTAAGAGATATTAATCGAAAGGCTTCAGATTTGTAGTTAAGTTTAATACATGTGAGATTGGATTATTACTCAAGCTCGAACAGCGTTGAGTCAGCTCTAATGAAAATCTGTATGAATTTCTTGTTTTAATTTGCTGATTACCTAAAAATTGCATTTCTCTGCTTTTCATACCTCGTGGGATGTAAATTAGATGAAATTAAAATCCTGTCAAATAGGCATGAATCTCACAAGGTCTTCTTCTCAGCTATCACATGCAGAAGTAACAAGCTTGGAGCATCTTTTGCATTTTCTTGAAAAGTCATTTCAAAACATTAAGAATTAAATAGCATGTTGTTTACTGATAAAGAACCAAAACTTAAAATTAAGTCGTTTTAGAAAGGATATCGTATTCTGATCTTCACTTTTTTTTGGTCTGTATTTAGTGATTTTGATCATTTGGTATTTTCTTCATACGTTTTCTCAAGTTAATTTATTTTTGCTATTTTCATTCTCCATTTACAATTTTGATGTTTGCCACAGGTCGTAGTTCACCACACCGTTTAGTCTTATAAAATTACGAGAAGCACAGAATTCGTTTACAATAATTTTCCAAATAAATATCAAGCACATAATCTATATCTCATCATCTGTTATCCGGCGACCGAGAAAAGGTTCATGTTGGTGCTGGTAAGCAAATAAGTAGGGTTCATAAGATTGAGATCAGTGAAAATTACATGGATTTTTCGAAAGTACCTTTTGACCTATTTGAATAATTTTCAACGTCTGTATGAAATACTTGTAATTTTTCTTTAATTTATCCTATCAAGTTTTGTATCATAGAGTTTCATCATTTTTGCATCATGTTTCAAAATCAAATTTCTTTCTAAAAATGAGAAAACAATATTTTAATTTCGTTTGGTTTATATGAAAACACAAAATCTCAGTTGCCAATGCCTTATATGCTTTTGTCACTCATTTTATATAGAAAAATAAAAAAATTATAAAATAAATAAATGTGTATTATGAAATTTAATTAAAGCGGTATTTATGTACTAGATATAAACAAAAATATGTTTAATTATAATAACATAAGATTAAAGATGTTCATTTTTAATACATAAAGAAGACCAAATTATTTTTCTCCCAATCTCAATAAATCAATTTTAAAAATTTGATTTTATTTTCTGTTCCTCTCATTTAAAATTACCTTAATAGCTACCACTTTCGTTAAATTTAAATAATATACTATATAGTTACAAAAGTAAAGCTAAAAATTAATATTACATGGAGTTTAAATTAGTTATTTAAAACAAAAGCAACGTGCTGCAGCTATTTAGAGTGAGATTGTTAAAATTATAAAAATTAACATGATGTATGAATAAATTAAATAATTTTGGTTTAAATAATTTTAAAAAATATTAATTTGATTTATTATATTTTTATAATAATATTAATTAAAAAATTAAACACTTATGTTATCTTCAAAAAACTTTTTAACGAAAAATTTGAAATTTTTTTATTAATAAATCTATACAATAATTCTTTGATGTTATTTAGATTACTTTCAAAGCTTATAATTGATACCTGGTGGTAATTAAAGGTATGTTACCTTTTATCTATATTATATAACAGTTTTAATTATGTCATTTATTAATTTTATAGATGAAAGATAATAACAGATTAAAAGAGAAAAAATAACATATTTTTTACATAAAAGTAATAAATCTAATTTAATTATTTTAAAATGGAGGATAATAAATATTTTTATTATTTAAAATTATATAATACAAATATAAAAAAATTTAAAAATATTCCGATAAAATACAAATTTATTTTTATTTCTAAATATTTTTAAATTTTTTATTAATGTTAAATCTGAAATAAAACAAATAATATATAATCATAATAAAATTATAATTATTTTTTTCGAAGATGATTTTGATATTGACATAAAAACAGCTTTTGCGTTTCTCATTAAATGATTTTTGTTTTAAATTTTAAATCATAAGAATAAAATAACTTTGCAAAAAAGGATGCTGCTGCTGCTAAATTGGATTGAGATGATACATTAGTTGTTTCTTTTGTAATACTGGGAGGATTCTCAGTTTCATCCTTACTTTCCTCTTTGGGTATTAATGAATTTCCTGAATTCAATTTGTTATTTGATTTGTTGTTAATCATCTGTTAAAAAATATAAAAATATAAATCGATATTTTAGAAAATTTTATAAAAATCCAATTGCAAAAAAAAATATTCTTTTTTCTATTTAAATTATTTCTCATATATACAAATAATAAAAATATGTATACAAAAATAATGATATTCATATGTTTTGTTGAAAAGTCATTTTTGTCTACTGAACCATGGGTTAATTATCCAAAAGATTTTCATTGGTGATGAAAATTAAATATGCAAAAATAATTTGTCAATCATGATCAAAAATATGGAATATAATTTTTTAACAGAGATTGAGACATTTCTCCAAATCAATTTTTTATTTTTTTATAAATCACAATAATGATAATAATAATAATAATATATAACGACTTTATATATATTATAATATTTTATAATATAATTCCAAGTTTCGTTACAAACTTTTTACTGACTTCCTTAAAATACAGACTGCTTAAATCTCGTTCTATTGTAACATTTTACTTTAAAAAAAACTAAATTCTAAAAGAAATTTAGAATTTATAAAAATAATAATTTTTATATAATATATATAGGATTGTCCAGAAATCTGGTGCATTTTTCATTATAAAATCAAAGAAATATTTACAGAATAAAATTTCTTTTGACAAATATAAGCACCATTCTGTTCAATAATATGTTAACATCTTTTAGGTTATGTCATAATTCCACTTTCGAAAATATATTTGATTTTTTGTTCTATAAAGTATTCCAAATGCAATTTAAAACTTAGATTTAAAACTTAGACCCTAACCCAACGAATTTTTCAAGGATCGAAATAAATGTTAATCTGATGGTGTAATATCAACAATATATGGTGGATATAGTAAAACATCCCTATAAAGCTCCAATCATTTTTTCTTGCTGACAAAATATATGTGTGGACTGCATAATAACAATTTATAAAAGTATGCCTTCACAATTTACCATCTCTGCACGTTCCTTTTGCAATGTTTATCCGAATTGGTTAATTTTTGCTAATAAATATTGAAATTAATTGTTACATTTTAACGGACTTCACTAATTTTTTAAAATTTAGTGAATATGTGCCAAAGCATTATTTACTGCAAAATTACCTGTGGACATCGATTCTCCCACTGTGTTTTCGGATAGTTTTCGTGATTCAAAGGAATCCACAGATCATTTTTTTGTAGTTCAATGTCGTTTTTGGTCTAATATGTGGTTTTTGTCATTTTTGTCTAAGACCTTAAACGTATTTGTCGAATTATCACAGACCAATATTATGTAGGTATATTCCCTTCAACGTATCAGAATATCTTTCTAATAAAATTTGGATCATATCAATGTAGAGACAATATTTTTTTTCATTTTACAGCTCCTGTAAGATGTTAAAATTTTCTTGGTTGATATGTCGAAATTATAAGTTTGTAAACATAGGTTTCGAAATAAATAGTAACACGTTGATGGAAAACATAAATCTTGGCCTATAACTTAGAGCCTTATTGGTAAACAGTAACAATACTTTTGTCAGGTGAAAGCTGTCATTTTCTTTGATTTTAATTTTTTGTAATAAAAAATAATAATGTATCTGCGGGAACGATACTTTTATTATTACTTTTAAATTATTTTAAATCACTATTTTAATTCATCAATAATATTATATTTTAATTTATTAATAATATTATATTTCAATTCATCAATAATATTATATTTTAATTTATCAATAATATTATATTTTAATTCATCAATAATATTATATTTTAATTTATCAATAATATTATATTTTAATTTATCAAAATTTTATATTTTAATTCATCAATAATATTATATTTTAATTCATCAATAACATTACATTTTAATTAATCAATTAAATATAATTAATTAAACATGGAATAATTAATTAAAATTGTGACTCAATCTGTAATAATTACTTGTAAATTACATTTTCATAATTCAAAGTCTACTGATAATTTCCTGAAATGGTTCATGTTATAAAGAAATTGAAGCGAGCAAATCGTCAAAAGTACATTAAACTTAAATTATCGTCAACGCTATGCAATCAGTGATTGACATCGTTCACTTAATCATTCGAAATCCAAGTTGTAATAACAAACTGTTGCTCTTTCATCATTCGTATTCGATTAAAACAAAGTCTTTTTCTCTATCAAAACGGCTTAATTAAGTTATAATTATATTAAATCAAAGCCTGTTTATTTTCCATGAAATATTTTATTTCAAGAAATTTATTGTCCAATTATTTTATCATTTGAATTGCCTGAGTTGTTATAAATAAAAAAATAATATTTTTACATTAATTAAAAGATGATTTTTAGAAATATTCTTGTTAAAATTTATATTTCTAAAAAATCATTTTGAATTTTATTAAAGTCCCATGAAGTGTATAATATTTGTTATATTTATTGCGTGATGTTCAACATTTGATAAATTAATTTTTCTGTGTTTAAAAAGGTAAAATTATTGCAAAGGAATTCTTTTTGAATTTTAATCATTTATTATATAATTAAAATCTTTCTTGAAAATAATTTTTCCAAATTTTCATTTTTACAGTATATGATTACTGAAATTATAATTTCTCATATCGATACGAGTATTGTTAATTTAAACAAACAAATAAATAAAAAGGAATTTGGATTTAAACAAATTTAACAAAAAAAATTTTAAAAAATTTAATTAAGTAAACTAAAGACTTAATAAAATTATTTTTAATTTAAACAAATAATTTAGTAAAAAAATAGATAATCTATTTAACTAATATAAAAATTGAGACTTTTTTGTAATATTAGGAAAGGCTTTGATTAATGTATAAAAATAAATATTTAATTCTTCTTAAAAATATATCTATAATTATCTATTTTTCAATTAAAAGATGTCTACTTTCTAAATTCGTAAATAAATAAAAAATAAAAAAAATATCTCAACTTTTCCAAATTTTCATTTTGCGGTATATTATTACTGAAAAAAATGATAACTTTCTGATATCTATAAAAATTCTTTTTAATTAAAAATTTAATAAAAAATAATTTTAATTAAACAAAAATGACTTAATAAAAAAATTTTAATTTAAAGAAATAATTTAATAAAAAATAAATAATTTGTTTAACTGAAATAAAACTGGAGAACATTTCTTTGTAATATTAGGAAAAGCTTTGATTAATATGTAAAAATAAATATTTAATTCTTTTTAAAATATATTTATAATTATTTATTTTTCAATTAAAAGATGTATATTTTCTAAATTTGTAAATAAATAAAAAAAAATACAATTTTTCCGAATTTCCATTTTACGGTATATTATTACCAAAAATAAAAAATAACTTTCTGATATCTTCACAAATTAATTTTAATATAAACAAATAAAGTAATAAAAATTTTTTTAATTTAAACAAATAATTTAATAAAAAATAGATAATCTGTTTAACTGAAGAAAGAGTTGGAGAATAATTTTTTTCAAATATTAGCAACAGCTTTTAATTATTTGTTGAAGTAAATATTTATTTCTGTTACAAAAAATATCTATAATTATTTATTTTTCAATTAAAGCTGTCTACTTTCTAAATTCATTAATAAATAATTAAAAAACACATTACAAATATTTTTTTTATTATTATGAATTTTTACCATCTTTAATATTAACAATTAAAAGAAATCTTGATTCCGAGGAGCAATTAATGAATTTAATTGCAATATCTCTTCAAATCTGTAAATTCTGTAAACCGTTATATCTATCTAAACATATATATCATCTCATCGACGTAATTATTCTGTTGAATTGCAGCTTATATCCCAGCTCACCTATGCTTTGAACTCGGTCGATTTCCCGTATTAAATTAGTCAATGTATACAAATAATTTTTTCGGAAATATTCCCTAAATTATTTTGGACATGATTGGCAAAAAATAAATTTCCCAGTCTAGACCAAAGCATAAAATTGAAAATGCAATAGAGAAAAATTGCTGAATAAAGAATTAGAGCTAAAATACTCCGACTGTATTTATTAATTAATAATAAATTTTACCATCAATAAACTTCCCTTTTAATGAGTAAAGATTTGATTTATTTGAATTATTTGTTTTAATAAATAATTTTTTCCACAATTTATTATATTTGATAAAAGGATTTTGGTAATGAAATTAAAGTTTGTTTTATCTATTACTATGGAAATACGTACGTTTATTTCAGAAAACAAATGGAAACTGTGGATAATTTAATGGCTCTAAATAAATGAAATCAATTAATTTTCTCAAACATATGTATGATAATATTACAAAATAATTATATCTATTTATATTGCTATTAAAGTAAATAAATATTTTATATTTTTCTATTCATTTAATTAACTAATAATAATAATATTTAATAATAAAATTTTAAATAATTATTATTTATACATAATTTGTTTTAATTTTTGTATGATATTTTGTAAAGATAATAAAACTTAATTCTTTATAAATATTTGAGGGTACACATAAAAAGAAAATTTAATTTTACAAAAATTAAAAAGTATTCTTACAGTAAAAAGTTTAGAAGATGAAAATTAGGAAAAGTCATCAATTTAAATTCAAAACACGGACGCTAATTTACATAGTAAGAAATGACAGAAAAGTCAATAATTTTAACAGGACAAAAATATCGGTCGGTTTACACGGTGGATTTGAATTTGTAAGTCTGTTTTTTTCATCATCTATGTAACTTAATTCTGAAGCCTAAATGTTGTCCAAATTTGATAGTATAAACTCTCTGTGCAGTCCTAATGATCCTTCAGTAATAATAATAATAATAACAATAATAATAATAATAATAATAACAATAATAAAAAAAATAATAATAAAAAAAATAAAAGAAAAAGTTTTTAATTAACAACACTTTAAATATATTTCATAAATATTGTTAAAATTTTTTATTATTACTATAAAAAAATTAATTTAATAATTTTCACCAATAAGGTCAGTGCAAGAAAATGATAGAAATTATTGGCCATAATAAAAATATGACAAAAATTAAAAAGTTTTACTAATAAACCATTAAAAAAATAAATAATAGGAAAAAGTAATTATAAAAAAGTTTTTTTATATTATACACCCTAGACTTCTTTTTGGAAAACCGTGGTATTACGTTTTGATTTTTAATAATTCAAAAAATGGATCAGGGATTCTTCCTTTGAGTATTAGTTTTCGGTATTTATTCATAAAGCTTGATTGCAGAACCGTACCACATATACCTTTTAGATCGTCAATTTGAATTTTTCCTCAAATAGATTCTATTCTCCATAAATGAGCACCGGTATAACTGATTCTTCTGACGATTCACAATTAGATATACATATTTTTTATCTTTAGACAATTGAGAGTATAACTGAACAATAGCTTTTATAATGGCTATTAATGTGGCTGACTTTCTATTCTCTGTCAACTATAT
>JBBMKC010199930.1:0-14185 GCA_037834085.1 Bipalium vagum | reverse complement strand
ATAATAATAATAATAATAATAATAATAATAATAATAATAATAATAATAATAATAATAATAATAATAATATAAAATAAAATATATTAAAATTTTAAAATATTATTAATAAGAAAATTATGTGAAAACGATATTAATGAAATATCATAATAATAACATATTAATAAGATAAAAACAATAAAATAAGAAATAATTATATTATAAACAATATTTACATCAATTTAATATAACGATATAGATATGGTACCGACCCATTTAATCGATAATCTGAAGATAAATATATCAGATCATCAAGTATGAAATGTCGGATTTCGATTTACAATATAAGAAGAAAAAGACGATATATTCATTCAAAATAATCATCAAAACAGTTCTGTCATCTTAATGGTAACTTTTTAATTCCAGCATCGAAGAAATTTGATGATAGAGTGGCAATGAAATCACGAAAGGCATTTTTTCTCAACTGCTCCTGTATTGAATATTTTCCCAACCAAAAAATGATCCAAATCTCGGAAGAAATAGTCAGTTGGCGCAAAGTCTGATGAATATGGTACAGTTCTAACTCCTACATTTGGAGCAACATTGCTTTGACAACATGTGGTCGAGCTTTGTCTTGCAAGAGAATTAGTTTGTCTCGAATGACTAATCTCGACTACTTAACAGTGAATAACTTCATCATATCTTTTAATTAATTACAATATTTTTCTACTGTAATATATTTTCCTAGTTTTGAAAATGTGTAGTGGATAATACCAGTAATACACCACAAGACGAATATTATAATTTTCTTTTGTTGAATATTCGACTTTGAACAGAGTCTAGGCGTTTCATCTTCATCAAACCAGTGGAAGATCAACTGAGATTATAGAATCTAATCCATTTTTCGTTACACGTCACGATACGTTGAAGAAATGGATCGCCTTTCTTTCGTAACAACAAAGAAAGACAAACTTGAACACGATTTGTTTACTCATATTCGCATAATTCATGTGGTATCCAACGGTCAAGTTTTTTAAACTTGTTAATTTGTTTCAAATGGTCAATTATTGTAGGAATGGAGACATTGAATTTCAACGCTAATTCCTTAGTACTTTTAGATGGATCCTTCTCCACTATAGATTTCAGGTCAGCTTGATTCACCTTCGTCCCAGGTCGACTACGTGGCATATTTTGAAGATAAAAATCTCCTGTACGGAACTTTTGAAACCATCGCTACACCATTCATTCATTGACGATTTTGCTCCTAAACACAGCACTCATATTTCGAATCGCCTACCTTGCATTAGTTCCACAATGGAACTGGTATTCAAAAATGATATGAATTGGTGAAATATTCATTGTTCAGAAAAGTTGCTCTAAGGATGGAAATTTATATTTTAATGAGATATTTAAATATGCACTATAAAAAGTAATTACTTATTTACGCAGTAAAACAAAAAAACTTTCAAGTTAAATTACTTAAAATATCAAATTTTAAACTTAGGATTTTGCAAATCCGACATTTCGAACTTATTGACCTCATAAAAAAGACCTATTAAATTTGATAATAAATAATAAAATAAAAATTTTAATAATAAAAATAAATAACAGAAAATTCTTAATAATAAATTAATTAAATGAAAATACAATTAATATAATAAAATTAAGATAAAATAAAAATAATAAATACTTCTATAAAGAAAGTTTAATTGATATTAATAAATATAAATGAAGAAAAAAGTAAAATTACTATAAAAAGCAATAAATAAATAAAAACATTAAAATTAAAAGAAAAGAAAAGAAAAGAAATATCATGAATATAAAAATAAAAGTGAAAAATGTCTCACATGTAAAAGTCTTCATAAAATCTACCCTTGGAATCCATTTTGATATTTCTTCCACTTTCCGTTATTTTCACTGAATATGGAATAAAAATGTTTGAGCATATGAGAAAAGAAGAAAAAATAAAAGAGAGGAATATTGAATCAGAAAGAAAAAGAGAATGAGAAAAGGAACGCGATTGATAGATTATAGTTAGTCCTGAGAGTCACAAGAAGAGCTTACCTCGATTGAAGTTTTTGTAAAAAAGTCGGCTGAACAGAACAATAGTGACATCGTGACCACAATTGTTGTCCTGCAAAAAATAAATAAATGAGGGGAAAAACCCAATTTCCCTCTCCTTAGTGTGAGGTAAAATCAATAAAAAAGATAATGGGGAAGAGAGCAAGAAGAAAAACTTACGTTCCATTTGTTGAACAAATCGGAAATGAAGTTGATCGCCTTATCGAAATAGAGCTCACCGAAATAATCGAACTCCCACATCTCAGTGCTCATTTGAATGAAAATGTGAACGACAGCGGTGGCAGAACGAAAAGCAACCTGAAACGAGTATAGAAGTCGATCAATGAAAGAGAATAGAAAAGAAATGAAAAAAGCAAACCCGAGAATTTCCACCGAAGAATCCGCTGTGATTCCGTTGACCCAAGCACCACATCTCGCCGACCGTTCCACTGATAAATAAATAAAAGCAAAGAGACGATATACATTGCCTTACCGACACGGTCCAAATTCTAATTTCTTGTTCATCTGTAACACGGAGTTGCGCTACGGGGAAAAAATAATCACAGGTCCAAATAATAATCAGTATCACTCACAATGGAATTGCAGAACCGGAACGTGTCACTACGGCTGAGGTACTGATCTCGGATGATGATGTCCACGATGTCAATTGTGACAGACTAGAGCAAAGAAACGATTAAGGGATAGTTTATTTCAATTAATTTATCGCTCACATTTTCATCGATCACTTGGAACTTGAGAATTTTGTTCTGGGTTAATCTTAAACTGTTTCCCAAATGTTGATCGAAGCTGATAGTATCTATTGCAAGGTTATGATTATAAAGAAAAATTTTTTTCTGACAACCTTTAGATTGGTAACTGGGATTTACTGAAGTAATTCGAACTAAATGGTGTTTTTCATTTTCCGAGTGATAAACGTCTAGGAAACAACCGGGTGTGATCAGAGGAAATTCCTTAGTATTGAATAGTATGTCTTCATCTGGTTTATTTTGATTACAGTAAAAATTAAATTATGTAGAAGATTAATACCAGTTGATTTATTGCTGTTTTTGTGAAAAATCAAGCGGCACTCATACACAACCATTGGAAAATATTACTAAATTATTAAATCATATATAAAAATTTTGAAATGTTAACTTTTGAAGAAAATATTAAAACAATTAATATTTAAACATCAATTTGGAGAAATAGTATACATTATATTTATATATACATAATAATTTTGATTATAAATAATTTAAATCTATTTTTAACTATTACTTTGAAAACATTTAAGTTTTAAATGATTTCTTTTTATATACTAAATTGATTTCTTAAAATTATTTACTTTTCAAAAAATTATATGATAAATATTTCTTAAAAACTGAAAGGCGATATTTATATTTTAATTAGTATCATTTAAATTTAGTTCATATTACAGGGTTTATAACCTCATTTCAAATTTTTGTAATTCAATTTCAATTTTTTGTAATCTCATTTAATTACTAGCAATAATAATTAATTTAGAAAGTTTACATTTTATACATTGTATAACATTTGTAATTTTACATGATTTTAATTTGTTATTTAGTATGCTTACAAATGACATACGACAAAGAATAATTGATGCCCAATAATAAAGGACATTCGAAAAAAGAAATTTCGAATATATTAAATGTTAATTTATCAACGGTTTATTCGGTTTTGAAAATTTATGTAAATGATTGAGCATAAATTAAAAGGTGGTGAAAGAAGGAAATCATTAAACATCGATTATTTATTATTATTATTATTATTATTATTTATATTATTTATATTTCGTTTGATTTCATTAAGGAACATATTTTACTTTTTCAAAACTCAATATCATATCGCTTAATTTTCTTTAATGTACTTTTGATTTATTAATTACTGAAACATAAAAGATAACTACTTCATTGTAAAATCTCTTAGTGTTACTTGGCTATTAAGAAGCAAATCACACATCCTGATCTGAATAATAATTAGTTTTCATGTACTTTTAAGGAGTCATTTTAAATATGATTGAAATATGTATTTTAAAAAGGAAATGAATTGTGTTTATATATATTGTGTTTATATATATGTATAACACTTAAGGAAGTGCTAAAAAGCAACAATAATTAGATTAAAACAAAACTAATTAATTATAAAAAATTACTTTTAAAAAACTATACAAAAAAGATAAGAATTGCTTAAAAAATTAAAAATTGTTAAAAATAAACATTATAACATTACTATAATTAAGAAGTATCGTTTAATTATAGTAAGTACTGTATAAAATAGTAACATTTAATAATAATTAGTAAATTTTATAAAAAACCAGAAAGAATTCTCAAAAACTGAAAAAGGGACTATATAAACCATTGTTTCAGTAATAAAGTCGTACAAAAATAATTTGATTAACAAATAATTTCTGAAAATTTCGAGAAATCATAAAAAAAGCAAATAGAGAGAACGAATTAAGAGTTAATAAAAAGTCAAAGTATGTTAATTAATTTCAATTGATAGTTTAAGTATTACTTTACATTATCAATATTTTATTTTGAATTTCCATTTTTTGTGTGTTTCTTGCAACGCTACTATACTAAACTCTAGGGTTTAGAGTGAGATTTTTGTAAAACAGGATCTTCTCGATTTTTAATAATCAAGAGGATTTAAATATAATTAATTTTTAAATAATATTATTAATAAAACTATTGTCAAGATTGAACTGTAAAATTTTGTGCGTAAAAATACACATTGAAGAGTAATTGTAATTTTGCTTATTTTCATTAATTACACTTCCTTCATAAAAAGAGTTGATGAGCTTATAAAAAAATTTTTATATACATAAGTAAGTAACTTGTTTGGTGCTCAACCCCAACAAATATGTACCATAGTTTCTGCTCCATTGTTTAAAAAATAAATATTAAAGGCATTAAACTAAAAAAAACCTTACAATTAACAAGGAAAATATATTTCTATATTGTAATTATTATTACATTTCTCGTAAAGTCTTTTCATCCCCTATAAAAATACATATTTTAATGTCTAATCATGTATATTTATATTTAGTGTAAAAGAATTTTTAAAATATTTAGTTACTTAGAAACTATTTAAATAAATTAAGTTATTATGATAAATTTATTATATATTATGGTTTTACTATGATAATTAAAAATTATTCAATTTAAAAGTTTACAGTTTATAAATATTACTAAAACAAATATTCAAAATATATAATAAATATCTATTTAGCTTGTAAAAATATATATTCACAATTTTCTTTTTTATTTACATATTTTATTAGGAAAATAGGTATCAGACAACTTTTTTTACCAATATATATTTTATTTTATTGTTTCTTTCATAAAAATCAAAATACCGACAAACTGAAATAAAATAATTTTAATTCTTTTAAATTAGAAAATATTAAAGAATAATAATCTTACTTTCTTTTTAATCTTTCTTTCACCTCAATATTAATCATGTTTTACATTTTAATGCTATAGGTTGCGTGAAAAGTTCTGAAAGCAAAAAAGAAAAAACGTAAATTTTATCATAAATTCTGTTGCAAAATAGTATCCTTTATGGCTCTTTTCTCTCTACCTTGGTCTTTTTAATTATAAAAAATAATTACATTTTCTTTTCTTTGTCATTGTTATTTTCAATAAGAGACAATTTTTATTTGTAAGTTAATAAAAATTAATAATTTTGTAGCTGTTATGTTCTCTTAGTCTCAAATATCATTTATTAAGAAATATCTGACAAGAAAAAACTGTCTCAGAAATCAAAATTATTATTTATCAAAGAACTGAGAATTTATTTATTAATTAATTTATTCATTATATTCAAAATATTTCTGTGAGATGCATTTCCTGTCAACAAGAAGTC
Organism: Bipalium vagum; assembly: GCA_037834085.1. NCBI lineage: Eukaryota > Metazoa > Platyhelminthes > Tricladida > Geoplanidae > Bipalium > Bipalium vagum. The sequence continues at coordinate 8,257 of JBBMKC010199930.1, read as the reverse complement.
GAAACCTCATATGAAATTTGATCAAATATTTACTACTTCATAATTTAAAGGAAATAGGCAAATATTTATTGAGAAGACAAATATGGAGGAAATGAACTATTTATTCCAAGAGGTTGAAAACGATCTTTAATATGAATTACTTTTTATTGTTTCATCCTATTGCAGCTTTGCTCTCAGCACTCAGGCCCGATGATTCCATTAATCCGTATTCAGGGACACGCAATAGAAGATGTCCTTATGTTTCATATTCAAATAGAGATGGAAAATATTCATTTTCCATCAAAAAAGAAGAGATAAGTGACTTGCAAAAGTGCTTTTATTTGTGCAAAGGAAAAGGGTGTTACATGAAGTTCATTATTGGTCCGACAATCGAATGTCAATGGCAGAAACTGGAAGAAATGAAGCAGAAATCCGAATGGTTATACTTTTGGGTTTCCATCTATTGCTTTGATACAGGTTAACAATTTTTAGTAATTTAATAATTTAATTTTGTTTCCTCTAGTCTTCACTCTTTAATTATAAATATTATTTTTTAACTTGTTCCATTCTTGTTCCTTCCTTGTAAAGCAGATAATTATATATTTTTCTTTTTCAATAAATTCAAGTCACGTTTTCCATTGTTTCAATGTATTAATTTAGTATCGTTTCCAATCCAAACTATAAAGGTTCTACACTATTATTTTTTTTAATTTTTAAAGCATTGTTCTTAAAATTACTTTTGCGATTTTAAACTGGGGGGGGGCACCTGTATTTGCAGCGTGAGTAGTTAAAGATATTCTGGAACTGTTATACATTTTTTTACATTTAAACATTTTTCTCATGATTTTCACATTAATTTATTGAATTTGTGAAATTTGCTCAATATAATTATTTTTCATTAATCAATAAAACCATAATAACTTTCTTATTTGCTAAAACCTTAGCTAAATTTATGACCACAGCCAGAACTATTTAAAAGATCGGATAATGTAGAGAAATTCCTTAACAAGTGAAAGGATTATTTTGATATGTTGGGTCTGCCAAAGAATGTGAAAAGATTATCAGTGATAAAGTTAACGGAGAACGACCTTCAAGAAAAATACGAATCAACGGATCCGAAAGCTGATTATGAAGAGCGAATGAGAAATACACTTGGAAAATTAAAATAAAGGGTCAGAAGTCTCAAAAAAATTATGTCAGATTATAAATGTGGGAAAGAGTTCGTGAGTTGGTAGATCGATTAATGAAATACACTTTTGAAAAGAAACCCTAAAAACTGAATTTTATTGCACTACTGCAGTGATAAAAAGCTGCGGCTATATCTACAAATAATGGAGAAAAAGTATTCAGAAGAGATTGTAAATGAGATGAAAAGATTCTATAAGGAAAGAGTGATACCAGATGAATAGAAAAGTTAGGATAAACATACAAAATATTCAACAACTTAAGAAAATTGAACAAGTAAAGAAGCTTAACAAACTAGATTCGGGACCGAGAGAAAAAAGAATTTAAAAAAAATTGTTTAGAGTGCTTTGAGAACGGGGAAATTTATAAATACCGATTTCTATATTGCAGGAATAAATAAACTTGTTTTATGTTGACCAAAATGGATAAGAAAACAGTTGAAAAAAAAGAAATTTATTATATACATTTTAAATAGTGTCACCTCGGGGAATTTTTAAAATCCTTCTTATTTATAAATTCTTGAACTAAATAAATAATAATTTCATAAGTTTTAAAAAGACTTTATATGAAATATTTGTTTAAAAAAATAAAAATGATCGTATGACTTCCTCTGTATTTATTATACACTATTTAATGTATATTATTATCGATTAAAAATAATATAATATATTATTAATAATATTATGTATATTTTATAAAATGTCGCAATTGTTTCGTACTTTTGCTTGTCTGTCGTTTTTTGTAAAACATTTTGGAGGTGATATCATTTTAAGCTGGACACTTCATCTCATCGATATTGTGAAGAAATTTTTGTATTTAATGTAAATTTTAATCAATAAATTCTTTTATTTTTTTTTGATTTTTTAAGATAATAATTTATTTTTCCTATGAAAGACAGCGAGAAAATTATAATATAAAATTACATCTCATGTTGATTATTGGTTACAATATCGAAGAGCATCTGTCCGTCATATGTTTTCCTTCATAAAATATTAATTTTTTAAATTTATATAATAATATTAATTTATATATATATATATATATTGTTTTTGGAACTGATTCTTATTTTTCTAAATCTCTCATAAAGGAATCTTGATGTACATTCTGTGGTTTAGATTTTAAGTTTTGTATATATAATAATAATAATAAAAATAAAATGTATAGAATAATTGCTAAATAATATTGACTAATTTTTCAGGAAAAAAAATAAACAAATAGACAAAAGCTTTTATTAAAAGTAACTTTAAAGGTTACTTTTAACTTAATTTAGTTTTAATTAACTTACTGGTTGAAATTTGAATTCATCGATTATCTTTATATATTATTTAAACAATGATTATTGTTATTTAAATGCAGTCAAATTATAGTTCAAAGTCTTTATGTAAAATCGACAACTAATTTCATGCGAATATTTATACAAAAAATAGAATAATGTTTATTTTTCCTAATTTTTTAGTTCTTTTTTTAATGATTTTTGAAATTATTAATATTCATTTTACTTTTTCAAGATTTAAATGTTTAATGACTTAGTTTTTTTAATTTTATATTTTCATAATTCTTATTTTCAATTTTTGATTCTTAAGTTTTTTTACATTTAATAATTTTGATTAAAACTTTATAATTCCATAAATAATAAAAATTAAGAAGATTATAATTTTGTTAATTTTTTTATTTTAAAAATTTTAATAAAATATACATTACAAATATTTAGATTTTTCTCATTTAATAATTAATAATAAAATGTTCCTTTAAAAAATATTTTTTTGAAAAAATTAGGATAAGAAAAATATGTTTAAAAACAAATTTGTATCAACTAATATATTTTTAAAAAAAATATTTAACCCTCACCGAATGTCGAATATTAATGAGACAGTAAACTACCCGAGTACGGTAAGACCTATCCTTAAAAACCGATCTTTCACAGGTCCTCCAACTATATTAGAAGCATAAAAATAATATTCTGCTGTCTATCAGAACTCTTACGAGATCCTCGCTTCAATATCTTCAAAATTATTATGGAGGGAACACTACCTTCATTCATAAAAGGCGAAAAAACATTAGAAATTTTTATCAAATAAATTTGTGAAATATAAGTAAAATTACATGTTAAATATTAATCTATTGAAATCACTTAGAATATTTACTTATAAATGGAACTTCAGCCAATTTGATGTTAAATCTCAGCGATAAATTTCTACGCTTATCTCTATTTGTCTTTATAATTTTATTTTCATAGTGAGGTCTTTGTGTTTTGACAACCTAGTTACAAAAATAACATAATTATCTGATAGAAAGTGGTTTCAAGGGTTTCTTTTCATATTTCATATTTTGTCTCGAAATCGTAATAAAACAATGGTGACAAGAATTTATCTTCAATTCTTCATTTAAACAAATGCTTCATGTCCAACTTAGGACTTTATCGTACAACTATAGTGACACGGACCGTCGCAGTAATCTTTTTTGAGGGTAGTCAGGTATGTCAGGCAATTCATATCGATGAAATTTAATGCCTTGTGGATCACATAGAAAGTTGGACCGAAGTAATTAAATGATTCGAAAAAGAATTCTATCGAGTCAAAATAAACGGTTGGTCTCCACATCAACCATTTGAAAGAAATGAAACAAAGATATTGTTATTATTCATATTAACCAAGCTCAAGGACAACCCGACTCCAAATCTTAGTTGTATTAGTACTTGATTACCAATCTTTTACAAAAAGGATAACACCTAAGTTCAAAACTGTTATTCAATCAAAACAGAGAAAAAATAATTGTTATGTCTCAGATAATTCCTATGAAGAGTATGATCATATATATTTATATATAATATATAATATATATCACTGGTACTAAAATGCTTTCAGAATATGTTGATACCTAACATCCAGGATAATATCAAAATTAAGCCAAAATTATAATTTGAAGGACAAATAACAAAAAAGGGAACTAAAAATAAGGACAGAACCTTGTCCAATTTTTTAGAGAATAAAATGAAAAGTTACTCACTAGGATAAAGATAAGGCAGGACCTTGCCAAAATTTTTCCAATGAATAGAGTTAGATAAAATGTCTAAGTAATATGAAAAACGATGAATTAAAATAGAGAAACGGTTTTTTAGAGTGAATAAAAATCCCAAGTGAGCACTGTCGGTGGTGTTTTGATTTAATAGGAGCGTGGACCAAAGAAGACTTAGTCCTGAATATAGTACAACAGAGCCACCATCTGTTTCACGATTTGAAAATCAAAAGTCAATTCAAGTTAACTGGGGGTCATTGGGATCATTTCCCTACTTAACTAATTGATATTTCAATATACTGACCTATAGTTTTGTACCTTATTAGCTTAAACAAAGTCAGTTCTGAAAATTTAATTTTATTTTTGTCTCATTATCTATTTAGTACACTATTTACACAATAAAATTATTTTAAAAGATATATACTTCATTAACAAAAATGAGAATGGGACCCAGCTAGTTTGGGAATCCCTAGGTAACCTGCAAAGGATCTAGAGGACGACTTGGGGATTCATTGTCACTCCTGGTGATGCTATTCTATATTTCTTTTTATTTTTTTTTCTGTGATTCTTCATTAATTTTTTGACATTCTTTTGAAATTAAAAATATTTTTAACCATAAATTGTCTTAGCATTTCTTTGAGTCAATATTATATTTTGTTCTTCTTCATTCATTTGTGATAATTTCGATTAAGGAGGGTTGATTTTAGTGGACATTGAATCAGTTTGGCCTTTTGATTTTTAGACATTTGACTAGCATTGACTTATTTATTGTTTGAGATTTTTGAGACACGTGTGACGGTACAGTTTTGCGTTTTAATAAAGTTTTACTGTTATTGTTTTGATTGAATTTTATGTGCAAATAAGATTTTATTGTGGTAATTTTGATTCAACTGAGTGTAGCTATAATATTAAAACGAACACAGCATTAAATATTGAAGAGTTATTGATTTTCGAGCGAAAGTTACTTATTTCAGTTTAAGCATAATAGTACCAATAATATATTATATGATAAAATATGAGATAATAAAATTATTAAATATTGTTAAGAAATTATTTTATAATAAATAATAATAAGTAACACCAATAATTAGTGCCATAATTAGACTAAGATAAAATCCCATTCATTTTTTCCATTGAACGTAAATGATAGAGTATCTTTCTCTAATAATTCATATAAAATAGAAAATAATAAAGAAAAGAATAATAATAAGAAAATTTTATTAAACCATTCAATCATTTACAAAGAGAAATGAACTTACCATAGTCAACTACAACTGGTTCCCTCTAACAATCTATCTGGAAACCTATAAGTCATCCGTCAGATGTTAAATTGTTTGGGATCCAAACACAGTTCTTGATACATTGTTGAACCATTCAATTACAATAATGTCACACAAGACCAGTGTACACTATCAAAATATACACTTGTATATATTTATATGAAAACCACTCTTTATAACAATTCAATATTCTCACGATCTCACCCTATGGCAATTAGTATTCGTACCATATGAGTTTTGTAAACCTCTTTGTGTTAGTGTTCTGATTTTATATCCGAAAAGTCTGGTTGCTTGATCACGAATATTATCAAAAATCATTAATTAATTAGTTACTTATCGCCAATTAATTTTAAGGATGACCTATTACCATATTTATTCGGCGGTCTTAATAATTAAATACATCAGGTTATCAATAATTTTCGTAATTAAAAATGTTTCTTTTTGATATTCACCTACCGTTATTACTATTACTTCATTTTCAATATAAGTTATTAATAATTTGTTAATAATTTAATATTAACCAATACAATAAATCTGGCTGGCTGGCTGGTCTTTAAGTGTTAGGTTTTTTGTAACTCTGCTAGTGAAATAAACAAAACGTATGATAACATTAAATTTATTAAAACCCCAACTCAAAATAACGAAAATGTCAATTTTTAATGACAAAACATCTCGAAACTAATAATCAACGTTTCCCTGAATAGCATTCACTATACGTCAATAGCCAACTAAGATAATATAAACTGACCAACGTCTACATGCCTCAATAAAACTCTGACACTGTGTTGCCGATAAAAAACTGGTGCGGATAATTAAGAAAAATTGTGAACATTAAAATCTTGGAAAATTATAATAAAAATAATTCGGGTCGATTATTATAATGTATCGGAATAAGATAACTGATTAATAAGCAAATTGGATAAAAAATAAAAATGTATTAAAAAACACTAATAATAAAGTTGGATAATGAATAAAATAGAATAGAAATATTAAAATCAATTTGACACAAGAATAGGATACACCTCACCGAGCTAGGTTATGGGTTGCTCCTTATTGGCTCAATTGTGGTCGGTCGAATTTGACTGGGCCCAACAGAAAGAAGAACCATCTAGTATCATACTTTCAAATGTTTATTGAACGATAATGACCATCAATCTTTACTATCGTTTGTCAAAATCTTTAATCACAATTTCCAAAAGGTTCAATCACGATTTTCCAAAAGCTTTAATAACTATTTTTGAATTTTTTATTGTGCTCCGTTTTCAGCTCTGTGAGCTCTCTATATAACCGCAATGGACCAATATGAACTGTTATACCTGATACATTCAATCAATGACGACTTACTCAAGCAACTAGTGCTACCAGAAAAAAAGAATTGATTTCACAACATAGGTGCCGATCAAAGAGTTCACTCAGGCGGATTTTTATGCCACCTTGTCCTGATTAGAACATTAATGAGAAAAATACTTTTTACTTAGAATTGGGCAAAAAAATATTTGGAAAATATTATTATTATTATTATTTCTATTATCATTATTTTAATGAAATCCAACGCATTTTTTGTCATTCTGATTTCTTTTCTTTATAACTGTAATTTGTTTCTCACTCTGTTGTTTGTTTCTTGAAGGCTTCCAATTCATTTTCGAGAGGATTTCTACATTGTTTCTCGTCTTATTTTGGGATTTCCTAAAGCGAACTTAATTAATTAATTTGGTTGATCCTGGGAACACCTTTTCATTGTGAAAGAATGAAGACTTTATAATGGACATAAGAAAATGTAAAATGTTTACTCCCAATTTGAATTTTCAGTTAGACTTTCTCAGCTCTATAAGAACCCAAAAGGGTTTCGCAGTTCTTTTCAATAATTTATTTGTTGTTCTCATTATCTTGCATCCTATTGTTATGCAAAGGGAAATGTTTAAATTGTTTTATTTGTTTTATATCAAAATTCCAAATTTCTGTTTAACCAAAAGGAAAAATTTATTTATTTTACATATTTGTCTGAAATACCCTTGTGCAAATAGTAGACTAAATGTTTCCAAACCTCTGGCCAAATATTTATTTAACCAAAATTTAAGAGACATTGGAAAGATGTATACTTAAAGTAAACAAGTTATTTATCCTATGAGAGAAAACACCTATTTATTTCTTCGAATGACAAATAATTTTTAATATGAATTATTTCATAATATTTTATTCTATTTCTGCTTCCCTCAAGGTGCCGAGTTCAGAGAATCTAATTGAAACATTGTTAACTGGGAATCATAATGTATGTCCGGTCCTTGGAGATATACTCGGTGAAGGAAGATATAGTTTTAACATTAAGAAAAATCAAATCATGAAATTAGCAGATTGTTTTTATTTATGTCAAGGCAGGGGGTGCTCCATCATTTTCAGTCATGGTAAAGTAATAGAATGCGACCTGAAGAAGCTGAAAGAAATGAAAATGAATCCATACAGATTATACCTCCAAGGTAGATTGGAATGCAATTCAGGTTAAAAATTTAAGTGTTTTATAACGTAAATATTTTTCATTTGATTTTAAAAATTTTTTGATAAAAATTCGTGGAATTAAAAATTTTTTTTTAAAAATTATTATTAAAATTAATCAGTTATGAATAATTTTATTTAAAATAATTAACCGGGCGGCCTTGAAAAGCTTGTTTAACTTTTTTAATTTTAAATACGATTTTCGATGAATCGCACAAGCTTTTAAGTTAAATATACAGGGTGCGCCAAAAGTTACTTCCTACCTAAAAATGATCATAACTTTTTGTAATTTAAATAATTTTCAAATT
>JBBMKC010199919.1:0-14187 GCA_037834085.1 Bipalium vagum | reverse complement strand
AATAATAATAATAATAATAATAATAATAATAATAATAATAATAATAATAATAATAATAATAATAATAATAACTATATAATATTATTATTAGAGATGAGATCGATCAAAATTAGTGATAAATTTGACAATCATTTATTTTTAAGATATTATTTTTCATACAACGAATGTATTCGTGGGGACATGAAGAATAATGTTATATAAGCGGTTGGTAAATCAATCTGACCAGTGGTAACAAGGTGACCCAGGAAATTTGAGTCATTTAAAATTGAGGTCAAATTATCTAAAAGCCTTATTTAAGTTTGATCGTTGGAAAAAAATTGTTTGAGGTGATTTATGAAAAAATCATTTTTTTGAAAAATCTTTACAAAAGTTCAGCGAAGTTGTACATGCTACTTCATTTTATTAAAATTTGACGGGTTTGAAATGCAGTGCAAAATTGATAAGACATAATTGGTATTTTATTTGAATTGACACCACAAAGTTGCAAAATCGGTCCATCAAATTTGAAATGTGTACGGAAAACATGCTTTTTTATGGACTAATGGAAAACGTTGTTACGAAAAATTCGAAAATGGCACTTTCAATCTTCAAATCACTCTATAAACCGGTCGGTTATTCAATTTTGATGATGACCAATAGGTGAAATAGGTCGGCCTTCAAACAGATAGAGATTTGTCCCCAAGTATGAAAAGGAATTCAATGATAATTTTCTTCCATCTAACATAGTAGATAAACTGGGCGTTGTGTGCATAATGGCAGAACGAAAAAAAATCAAAGAAAGTCTTTTAAAAATTGTATCTCAAAGTCTTTCCAGGTATCGATCAACACGGTACTCCTTTCCAATGCTTTCTAAATGTCTTTAAATGAATCAATAGATAACTTTTTTGTTTATATCATCCAATATAATTTAACCAATGATTGTCTTAATATTAATAATTTGTCACCAATCATAAAACCTAATGAACTTTATCAGAGATCTCAAAGTATTTAAATATATAATTAAATATATTTTTAAAAAGGTTATTTGTTTTGTTATTTATTATTATAAATGTAAAATTTTAAAATTGAATTGGATGAATAATCATTGGTAAGAAATAACGCAGAAATTTTAGCCAATAAAAACTTGTTAAAATTAATTGAATATTATTACTTATAAAATAATTATTTAAATCAATTTCAATTTAATTAATTATTATGGTTGATTCACTTATTAAAATGATGATGTTGCTATCTTAATTCTTGCATAACCTGACTATTTATCCTTTTTTTTACAGTTTTGATAAAATATTTTTGTCTCCAAGACTCTTGAAGAATTCCATGAGGAAAGATAAGGAAAGCAAAAAGAAATTAAAAAGAAAATATCAAAAAATTAATGTAGGAAAAGGGAGAGATTTTTCAGGGATAAAGGATAATGTAGATAGAGAATATACAAATTATTATTATTATTATGGCTAAAATTTTCTGAATAATAAATATTTTTTGTTTAAATCTTTACCACCTTCTTCCGATAATTATTTTCCACAAATTAAAGAAATTCATAGAGATTTATGATTGTCAATTTAAGTTGAACGTTACAATAATTTACAATGGTATTCGGGATTTTATTTATTTTTTCCGGTTATAAAGTAAAATTGAAAATTACAGGTTTTTAAAGAAATAGCAAAAGTCGTAGGTAAGGGTAGATGAGGATTTAGAATAACAAAAAATGAATAAGGAAACTAATTCATTAAGAATTTGTGCATAGAATATGGTTGGTTTGCAGCGATAAATAAATGATAAAGAAAAGTACCTGATATAGGCTCTACAAAATGGATAATAGTTTTTGGGATGAGAGATACGATTTGGCCGAAGACCTAAGCGCACAAAGGTAGAAATATGTGATTATAGGCCGGTTTTAGAGGAAATTGTACATTGATTTTCATTCAAACAATTATTTATTTGCTTAAAAATATTTTCAAAGATAGATTTAATAAATTGACTACTAAAAACAATAATAATAAAATAAGAAAAATATCCAATAAGAAAAAATTAAATACAAATTTTAAAGAGGATAAAATGAAATCTAAGAGAATATTAAATCGTTAAGAATGAAGTAGGAAAGTTTGCAGGCTTTTATTTTTTTCAATATATTGAGTTGATTCATAAGTTCGTGCGTTTTTAATGAAAAAATATTATGCATGTTTTAGAGATAAGAATCTAGCAATCAAACAAATTTTATTCAAAAAAATAAAGACCATTATGTTCAAATGTCTTAATCCAAAGAAGAGCAAGTTGTTCGATGCCACTCCGGTGCTATGCTTTATCTTTAGAAAGGAAAAATTCACGACATCGATTTTCAACCTGATTTATATTCTCAAACTGTCGTCCTCTAAGGAAATGAGGAAAGTATCATACGCGTCTCTTTCTCAGCTTTCAAATGGGATGCAACTTGTTAATATTTAAACAAATAAATTATTTAGAAAAATTTGCTTTCAAAGTTTGTATAGAAAAAACGCACAAACTTATGAATCAACCCAATATATAAATATAATATATTACACAATATAACATATAACATATAACATAACATATAATATGTAATATATGATATATGATATATAATATATATATAATAATATAATAATAATTATTAATAAATGATTGATAAAATATAATCAAGATCAAATAATAATAAATTAATAAATGGAAAAATATAATATGAGGAGCAGAAATATAATAAAATATAAATATATATAAAATAATAAAAATAAATTTGATTGGTAATTGATATCGCTAATTTATTTGTTAAAGTAATTGCCTTTATTTATTGGATACGGTTATACTATATAAATTGGCAAAAACGTATCAACGGATCATTTATAGTTTCAAAGGGTGAATTATAGTTATTTTGTAATAAATGTATATTAATTTTAATGGTTTAGAACATGAATTTGATATTATTTATATTTGCTACAATAATCAGCTACTTTATGGCAGTAGATTCCCTGAACCCAGATATCATGAGGATGTTAGAAAAGAAACCGAATTGGAAAGATATGCCATGGGGTAAAAGAGCAGATTGGAAGGATGTTTCATGGCGAAGAAGCGCTTGGAAAGACATGCCATGGGGTAAGAGAGCTGTTTGGAAAGACATGCCATGGGGTAAAAGAGCCGTTTGGAGAGATATGCCATGGGGAAAACGATTTCAGCTGAGAGACATGGATTTTGACAATTGATTATAATGTAATTCAAATTTGTATCATGTAATTGTCTTTAAAAAACATCTTCAAGTCCGATTTCTTCAATATAATGTTTGGTTTTCATTAAGTTATCCCCTTCGATAAATGCTAAATATAAAATATAATTTTATTTACCATTCTTAAGCATATAAATAATGATAATAATAATAATAATAATAATAATAATAATAATTTATTTCTTGGAAAGTTTTTTGAATTTTGTTTAACTAATTATAAAAAAAAATTAATAACAAGATCAGGTACAAAAAAGTATATATTTTAAAAATCAGTTTAGGTTTTAAGATATTAAATGTCTTTTTTATATTCTAATAAATTTTATTTATATTTTTTTCAATTTTTCAATATTTGATTATTAAAATTATTTAATTATTTTTATTATATATATAATATAATTATTATATTTTTTATTTATTCTAATTTTATTTATATTTATTCTAATTTTGTTTATATTTTAATATATAAATTATTAAATTATTTTTATTATATAATATGACGTAATTATATTTCGAATTCTTGTCTAATCTAATTTTAGTTATATTTTTTTCTAATTTTTTAATATTTTAATATTTTAATTATTTAACTATTTTTATGATAATATATAATATTTTTATTATTTATATTTTTGTCTAAATCTAATTTTATTTTATTTTTGTATTATTATCAAGATTTCCAAATCTCTTTATATCATAATTCTTAATGTTTAAAAATATTAAAATAATGAAATATTCACAAATTAATTGAAAAAATATAGGAATATTTTTAATATTATTGGAGAAATAGATTTTAATCAATATATTATATCAAAAAAATCTAATATAAAAATAATATAATAATAAATTATAATATTATAATAATAAGCGTCAGTATCTTTGTCTCTTTAAGATGAAATTAAAACAAAAAAGAAACTCCTCCATTTTTCTTAACACGATTTGCAATATACTTTTATATAAAACTGAGATCGTTCAATTTTTTTTTGGCAAAATTCAGGCTGTCTGGTTGATTATTAAGTCATACGATTTTTTCTTATCTGTCGAGCTTCTTAGGGTGTGGAGGATATGACTTTGCAATCACCTGATATCCGGAGTCCATTGCAAATCAATTAGGAGTTAAACGTACAGCTGACGTACGTTAACAATATTCGGTTAAATATTAACGGAAAAAATAAATCAATTAAGAAAACATATCACACGAGTCTTTCGCACATGTTCCACATTCGTTTTTTATAGAACTACAAACGGTGTATTCTTCACTCCTTTATCATCGGAAATATAATATATTGGGTGCAGATTACTCTTCAAAAGTTTTCTTTCATAATGGTCAAATATTTGTTTTATTAATCGACAAATATTTTTTTTTCTCATTTTAATAGCTCTGTATTTTTTCTTAATTACTAAATAAAAAAATAATTGTATTTAATTTTCAACTTCAAAGCTTTGTCAATCATGCGTGACCAAAGGAAATGTAATTTTTATCAGATAAATCAATTAATCAAAAAAATAAAAAAAGATATATTTTTTATTTTCATAATTTAAATTTTTTATATATGATAATTGAACTTAGCATTTGGATTGGTTTGGTATTATACAATGTTTGGTAATATATTACGGTTGTTAAGTTGGAAATGTGCATTTGAAGAAAGCAAAGAATTTTTTATTAATATAAAGGATAATTTCTATCAATGTCAATCACTTTTACCATGGTCCAAGACGAGAACGAATGGCATTCTCGAAGAATTAGCTTTTCTGGTAGGGAAAGTAGTCGGACACCAAAAGTCTGACTTCAAAATATTGACATTTTTATCCACCCAAAGAATGTTGCATTGATCTGAATAATTAGTAGTCCGATGGAACCAAATGTGGCCAATCATATATCTAAGTGTATTTTCCAATTAAAAATGAATAAAATAAAAGATAATATTAATAAAATATTCAAAATGAGAAAAATATACATAATACATTTTAAAATGAGCGGGTTATTGTGGTTTATACAATAATAAATGTTGTTCATTAAAACTCGCATTTCTATTTTCACATAATATAACTTGTTCGAAACTTTGTGATTACAAAGGTAGACCAAGCATTTAAGGAAACAATCAGAAAGGCACTACATTAATTAAATAACTTGATGATTCTTCTCATTTGAAAAAGAAAATATTTAGAGATCAATTCTTGAATATCTGTTGTTGAAAGTCTATTGGTTGAAAATTAAAAAATCTCAGTCCTTTGTGCAGAGAGAAAAAGGAAAAGGATGATCAAGAACATTCAAAGCACAAAAGGTGCCAAATCGTGTTGCAAAGCAAAATTTGACTACAAAATCTCATTGTAGAAAACTAAACAATGAAGTATTCACAGTGTGAATGTTTCGTCATGGATGATATTTAAAAATTTTAAATATATTGATTGACAAGATTTTTAAAAAGATTCCAACCCGTCAAGACGATCCTGATGATTGAAAATTTAAATACAAAAGAAAATTTCCTCAAAAGTTTCTTGTTTCGCGGGCGTCATGTTCATTGAACTAGCTATATCACTTCTTTTACGATGAATTCAAAATTGTACGACAAAAAATGTCTCCAGAAATGTTCCATTCATAGAAAGTCATGAAACAAACCCATTGTTCTGGTCAGATTTAGCAAGCATCCATTTAAAAAAAAAACACGATAAAGTAGTTTGATGATGGGTTGCAAAGATTGCAATCCTATAAATAGTCCAGAACTTCGACCTATTGAAGAACATTGGTCAATTGTGAAAAATTATTTAAAGACTAATAATAAAACTGTCGAAAAAAATCAGCTATTTCGGAAAAAATGGTTAGGTTAAAGTCGATCAATACGTTTTTACTTAGTGATTAATGTTATCATTTTGTTTATATAAACTATTTTAAGTGTCCGGACTTCGGTTGGTTCACCACAAAATCGCATACCGCCAGAAACATTAATAGTGTATCAATATCAAATTGGTTCACCAATTATTCTACAAATAATTTTGACATCACAAATGAACCAAGTGATCGCCCAAAATCAAAGGTACACAATGACGAGTTACAGAAACATAGAGATAAATCTTGATTTGCTTAAAGATTTTAAAAATTGACGATGATTTGTTGGTTTTGTTATCTTTCAAGATTTTTATTGTGCTCAGATTCCTAGCGAGCTTGGAGAATAGTAAATGCAGTAGAGGATTAAATTCGGTTAAAGTAATTTTCTTGTATAAATAATAGCTGACTCGTATCTTAATATTCTTCTTGCTTGTTACCATTTTATTTTATTTTATTTTATTTTATTTTAATTTAATTATCGCAAGGGAGAGGATTTTTTAACTTTTAGACGTTCCGTTTTTTAGAAGGGTGAGTATCAAACATTACTTTAGACATTATGTAGTAGTAGCGACGATGTTTTTAATTGAATAAAAATTTAAGAATAACGTAATCTTTGTTTGTCTTTTGGAAAAGGACAGACGAATTATTATTTGGATTATTACGAATTATAACTATTAATTTAAAAAATCTAAGTTCTATCCTAAATATTTGGTATGGCAGGCGATTGCGCGGGATGGTCAAATTTCAGAACCTTATATCACGTCTGGAACGATTAACAAGCAAGTTTATCTCGAAGAATGTGTCAAGAAGCATTTAGTTCCATTTATAAACAAATTGAAACAAAATCACGACGTAATCTTCTGGCCAGATATGGCTACCTCGCATTATGCTACAATTGTGTGCAATTATCTAAATGAACATAAAATTGATTTTATAACCAAAGAGAGAAATGCACCAGCCGTACCTAACCAAAGACCAATAGAACGGTTTTTGGGCATTGTGCAAGAGAAGGTACAAAGAATTGAATAAGTATGTGACACAATTTGCAAATTTAAGAATGCTTGGGTGAAGATTTCAAAGGAAGTAGCCAAGAAAAGCGATGCTAATCTGTTTACAAATTTCAATCATAATTTGTACACTGGTGGCTATAAAGGATTGTAGTTTTATTGAATTCAAATATATATATCTGTGTTCTTTGTATTTCTAAAGAAAGTTTTACGAAATTTCATTCAGTTCAAATTTTATTCACCTTTGAAAATCGCGCAATTAAACCTTGACCACCCTTTATTTACAACTCTAAGATTTTTGGTCAGATCTTTTTGCAGGTTTGGTTATTATTATATTATCAACATATTCATTTTAGTGAAAATAGTTCTATTTTAATAGTTATTTTGAATATGTTTTGGATAATTTTCAAATTTTGAAATGGTAC
This sequence comes from Bipalium vagum, assembly GCA_037834085.1. Classification (NCBI taxonomy): domain Eukaryota; kingdom Metazoa; phylum Platyhelminthes; order Tricladida; family Geoplanidae; genus Bipalium; species Bipalium vagum. Next base: position 6,699 of record JBBMKC010199919.1, on the reverse strand, counting down.
CAGATAATAATAATAAAAAAAATTAATAATAATGATAATAATAACAGTAATAATAATAATCATAATAATACTAAAAATAATAATTAAATAATAATTTTAACTAATTAAAAAGAAAAAAGACATACTCCAAAGAACCCCTTACATCCAAAAAAGATTTTATTGTGTGTTTGGTGGACAGCAGCCGGAATTATTTATTAAGAATTCTTGGAAAGTGGTCAAACCGTCACCACTGCAGTCTATTGTGATCAGCTTGAGCAAGTAAAAGCAGCACTTATCAAGAAACAACCTTCTTTGATCAATCGATTAAATGTACTCTTCTTACAAGATAACGCCAGGCCTCATATCGCAAGATTAACTAATGAAAAAATTTTTGAGCTTGACTGGGAAACATTACCACATCCACCTTATTCTCCAGATATTTCCTCAAGTGATTACCATCTTTTCCTATCTCTGGACAATTTTATGAGGCAATGGCAATTCCAAACTCGAGATGGTGTTATCGATGCGGTCCGCAGTTTTTTCGATTCCAAATCGAAAGATTTTTACAAAACCGGCATACAAAATTTAGTGACACGTTGGCAGAATATTATTAAGTGTGGCGGTGATTATTTCGATGATTGATATTGTATTTGTGTTTTCTAATATATCTTTGCATTTTTTGAGCTAAAACCGCACGAACTTTACTGGTTACCTAAATTTTAGTATTATTCTACTACATTATTATTATCTAAATTATGAGTTAAATTAAAAATATTATTACCAAACCTCTTTTAATAAGGAAATCAAAATCATTTACAAAATTCCAAAACTCATTTCATAAAATAAAAATATTCGAGGATAAAAATAAAACAAATATTTCTGATGACATTTAATATAACATATATTTATTCATACTTTACTGAATATATACATGGCATGTGAAAGAAAATCGACTAAAACCAATTTCCACAAGCAAGACCTTTTTCTTCAAAATAGCTCAGCTTTCAACAAATAAAAATAAAATAATTATACAAAATTTTACATTAAAATATAAAATAAATATAATATTTTATTATTAATTGAGAATATCAGAAAAATACATTCCTTTTTGTGAACGACAATTAATTACATAATTGTGGCTTTTATATGACTTGTAATTGGACACAAAGTCGACTTAATTGTTGGTCTTTAAATAATTGTTTTAATGCTTCTATCATTTTCCAAATAAAGCCAGCAACCTTTTAATTTTTTGTAATATTTGTAAAATATTTCAATTTCTTCCAGTATATGAATATATATATTTATATAATTGCATCAAATGGTTCTAGGAAAACATTAACATTAAATTTATGGGTTGATAAAACCAACAATTTAAAGCTCATGGGTGACATTACGGAGCTAATTTGACAGAGCAATAAATAGAGATTTTAGATTTATTACCTTTTAATTAAAAATTAATTTAATTAAACTTATTTCACCAATATTAATAAAATAACATTGTCATAAAATTTTATTAAAATGTTTGGTTTAATATTTTATTTTTTAATTAAAATATTAAAAAAATTAATATTGATTTTTTTTATCATTAAAAGTTTTGAAAATCGATAAAACAAAATAAAATAGACGTTAAAAAAAGTTAAAAAATAATTAATGTTGAATTTTGAACATTTTTTTACTTTCTGGGGCGAATAACCTTGAACATGTTCTTGTTAATCTTTTTGAAAATTAAATTTTTATTATTATATGATAATAATATTTAATAATATTATGAAAAATAATAAATTTTAAAATAAATAAATAAATATTTATGAATAGTTAAAGTATTTTCGAAGTTAATTAAAAATAGAATTTGACGATTAATTTTTATTAAGGAAGGTGTTTATTAAAGGAATTTTTAAAATTAGAAAGATGATTATTATTATTCGATGACGTAATTGTGACCTTACACCGAAGCAATGTCGTGATCGACCTCATTTAAAATTTCGGAATGAAGTACCACCAACAACTGATTCGCAGAATTCTATCTTGAAAAACAAAATCTATATGTTGAATTTCCGCCAATAAAATTGATGGTGTGCAGAAAATGATTGAAAATAATCGACATATATCAAATAATGCAAAATTGAGATATCCGTTGAAACCATTTTGCATGATCATCTGGAGGTATGAAAGCTTTGCATTTGTTGGATCCCACACAATTTTATTTGTTTTTTAAAATAAGAAATTCGTGTTAAATAAAGTCATGAAATGTTCCAAAAATTTTACACAGGTAACTCAACTTAAAACATCGTCATTAGTGATGGAACGTGGATTAATCGTATGATCATGAATCGTATGAAAGTAAGAAACAATCAAGTCTTGAGGTGCTTAAAGGTGAATCCAAGCAAAAAAGTTGTTCGATCTTACAGTGCTGTAAAGAAAGTGATTGCTTGATTCTTCGGTATGAAAGAACAAGTAGCAGCGATACATTTAGAGAATCAAAAAATTGTTGATGCTGAATGGTATACCACAGTTTACTTAAGACTAGTGATTTACAAAATTAGAGAGAACAATAAATGACAACACAAGGTCTTAAACGATTATTGATTTCTCAGCCAAAAATGTAGAACTAATAATACATACAATACCTTGCCATATTATTAGACCCATGTGAAAAATTCATCTTATTTCACTTCAAGAAGTATATTCAGTTATATATATCTTCCAAATGTTCATATAGTGATGGTTTCCATGATACATAAATGCATATGGTTTGTTTATAACATAAATTCTCAATTTGTTGTTGAATAAAATATAAAATAAACTAATGATTTGATTTCAAAAAGAGTCGGACCATTTGGTTACAATTCCGAGATCAGAGCGGAAAATTAGGAATATCTTTTTCAGAAATAGGAAATTAACACTGAGTTACACTTGAAATCCAGGATGCCGGAATACAAATTTCACAACGAACAATCCAGCGCCGATTAACTGAAGAAGACTTATATTTCAAGGAAACCATGTCCAAAACCAAGGCTAACGCAGACCATGAAGACAAAACGCTTAAACTGGGCAAAGAAATATATACAAAATTCTCATAAAATGAAAGAGAGAAAAGAGTATATTTATATTTTATACACGTTTTTAATAAAATATATCAATATTCCATTTATATGTCTCATTTTTAGTTATGTTTTTCAGATCAATCTCTTTTCAGTGTTTAGAGGAAACTTCGAACTTTGTCTGCCAGGGATCTAGTGAAACGTTTTTATCGGAATAAAACCGCACCAATAATCAAAAATCCACCTTCTGAAATGGTATGGAGTGTTATCAGTATGAAAGGTATATGACCTTTAAATGTGATGGATGGTACCTTGAATGCTGTAAAATATCAAAAGGTACTCGAGGAAGAACTGCTCCCGACCTTAAATTCTTGGACCGATGATGACCAAACCTCAATTTGTATGCATGATGGGGCACCAGCTTATAAAGTTGAGTTGATCCAAGCATATTTACATCAAAATAATATCGAAGTTCTGGCCTAGCCTGGTAATTCCCCCGACATGAACCCTATTGAAAATGTATGGTAAGTTATCAAATCCGAGCTAGAAAAAGTGTCCTATGAATAAAAACAACTATATGAATATCTTAAAGATATATGGAACAACAACCCAAAGATCCTTGTAATCATACAACGTTGTATACAAAGCATGCCAAGGCGAATAAAAGCTGTTTTAGATGCCAAAGGTGGTCCTACAAAATATTAAGTCATAATATTATTTGAAATTTCATTAATATAGTCTTTGACTTATTCTAGTCACCTGACTTATCATCTTTTGACTTCTTTTTATTCCATGACATTTTGTTCTATTGATCGAGTTACTTTAAATTCTTTACGAAATATTTGTCTTATAAGCATTCGTCCACAGTTAATTTGGAAATAAAAATTTCATTGTCTCTCAAATTGACTATCATCAACGTAATTAAAGAAAAATAGGAAATAGCTTGGTTCAACAAATTGTCCATCACCTGAATAAACAGAAAAAGTTCAATAATAAAATTTATTATTAGGGGATACTGCTTATATTAAGTACAATAATACCAAAGTATTACATAAAATGTCATCAATATTTTATGTATGAGCCATTCAATTTGATTAATGCCATTTTTATTGATTAAAGTTCTTTGATTTGTATTACATACACCAAATCTACATGACATATAATAATGTTGCGCACATTCCAAAAATAGAATTTATAAACATACCAGAATTTTTCTGAAACACTCTTTATTTAACATGAATAACTGAATGTCGATTTTTTAACATTAATTCAATTACAGGGTTATGCAGAAATATATAGAAAATTATTCAGAAAGATATAGAAAAAATATTCGATTGTTTCTGTTTGAATTTGTTGTTTACCAAAATTTGTAAAAGTAAGTCGGTTTACGTAGATAAAACAGGAGTCAACTTACACCAAACCAGAAGTTATGGCTATTCGCCAAGGAACACCAAAGCTTTTCAATTGGTGCGAGGTAGTAGAGGACAAAATATCAGCTGCATGGTTGCTATTAAAATGACAGGTTTCATTGTTTTGTCATCTGTTTATTTATTAAATCAAATTTACAGGCATATTATGCTTTGAAATCAAAGATGGATCTTACGATGAGGACAGTTTTATTGATTTTATTAATAACAAGCTATGCAATAATTTCGATCGAAATCCTGGGGATGTATTGGTGATGGATTTTAGTGGTTATTTTCGCAACATGAGGCGGTTTATAGAAAAAGCCTTGGTAAGACAAGAATTTATTTAGTGTACATTTTTTATTTGAAATATCTTTTTTCTATATATTTCTGAATATTTTTAGATATATTTCTGAATAATTTTCTATATATTTTTGCATAACCCTGTATTAATTAAAATTTCATAAATAAATATTAAATACGGTTTTAAATTACCTTAAAATATTTTTTGAAATAAAAAATTGCAGTTAATTAAAATTAAAATTTAATGTTTCTATATTATTATTATTATTATCATCATCATTATTATTATTTATTATTATTATTTATTATTATTATTATTATTATTTATTATTATTATTATTATTATTATTATTATTATTATTATTATTATTATTTACTCTTATTGATTGTAAACTAAGAAAATTTATTCAAATCTTTGATAGGCATTAGACAATTTCTAATATTTTCTAAATTAAAATTAAAATATAATATTTAATATATTTGAAAAATATTATTATATTAAAGAAAAATAAATATAGTTATTATAAAAATTTATTAGAAAATTTATTATAAAAATTTATTACAAAAAAATTTAGTGCTATTGATATTTTAAAATATAAATCAGACATTGAAGAAAAATTTCCCTTACCATTATCATATGGTGTGAATTATTAAAAACATTTTGATTTTCAATTTTTTTTCCAGTTCTTTTAAAATAAAATTAAAATTAAAAAAATTTTTTTTAAGAATTATTTTATTTATAATAAATATTTCTAAAGTTTTTGATATTAAGAATATTCAAACTTCAAAAACGAAAATATAATAATATATTAGTATTAAATTAATAAAAAACAAAATAAATGAATAAAATAAATAAATAAATATATTTTTAAATAGACACATTTTAACAATTTTGAACAAATTTTTTCCAAACATTTATTATCAAAAAATCATGTTTCGAACTATTATCAGTTCATCATCAGTCATTCATATTTAAAATAACACACTTTATTTATCTAATTGTCGATGTAAACTTTAATTTAAATATTTTGTAAAATCTGAATGGTGGAAATTATTATTTTTAATTTTAAAAAAATTCCATTTTCTTTTTAAAAAAGAAATTTATTTTTAAAAAAAAATTCTTTAAAAATTAATTAATCTGAGAAAACATTGACTATCCATTGTCTTTTACTTTCTACAGTTTGAATATTGATCTCCGGTTGCCGCCCTTTTATTGATAACGATTCGCATATCTTCTGTTCATCGTTATTATCAAAATTATTCATAAGAATTCGAAATTCTTCAGCATTAACTTTCCCTTTTCGCACAACACAATTCAAAGAATGATCTAAAACTTTTCTCGTTTAACTTTATTAAAAACATCTTAAAACTTAATTGCGATTGTTAGCTAATACGTGTTTTGAGGTGACGCTTTGTCTCCCCTATGTATAGGTTATTACACCCATGACATTTAAATTCATATACGATATTAGCTTGCAATATTGCAGGTGTTGGCGCTTTATTTTTTAAATAACTTTTTGTTTTTGTTGTCATCGAAATAACTTTTAAATTGTCAAGCTCAACAGTTGTTTCTATTATGTTCTTGAATGTCCTAAATCCCTTTGAAAAGGGTATTTTTAGTACGTTCTTAAACTCTTCTTTTCTATTTTCAATTTTCATTTCATCTTTTTCTTTTCCAGTTATTAATTTGCTAATTATTCCATTGATTATTTTTTCTATCTATAATATATAATATAGATTTGAATAAGTTTTACCATCAAATCGGAATATCCTATCTTTATATACAATAGGTGTTCTATAAAATTTGAGCGATTCTCTATTACATGCTTTTAGAATAGAACTTTTATCTGGTATAAGAAACATGTTATCTCCGGTTTCCTTAAATAATACCTCAAATACTTTGACTGTTTGAGATAGCGATAAGTTTGCATAATGACGAATCTTAGCACATAACTCAGTTGATGCATAAG
>JBBMKC010199908.1:0-14188 GCA_037834085.1 Bipalium vagum | reverse complement strand
TGTAAAAATATATGTAAATATTTCTACGTTTTTCATAATAAATTCTACATGGCTAACACTTTTGAGCATGAGTATATATAATGATAATTATCAATTCAAAAAAGACATTTGTTAATTTTATTTAAAATATTAAAAATTTATTTCTTCAATAGAAATCATTAAAAAATCTCAATATTTTCTTAATAACTAACTTCTTCTTTTTAAAATCAATAAAATAAAAAGAATAAGAATATTAATTAATTCTTTTGACATTTTTATTAATATTATTATCTTTTTAAATTTAATTATTAGATCAGAAAGAAATAAATTAATACGAATAATGTAATTTTGTTAATATACCTCAAAAAATTGTAAAAATATATGTAAATAATGTAAAGTATATGTAAATAAAAAATAATAAATATTTTTTAAATTGTTGTTTTAACAAAAATAGTACTAAATAGTAGTTTATAATAGATTTTTCTAAAATTCATATATATAATAAAATTATTATATTTATCTCTTTGATAAATATCTGAAATTTAATCTATTATATTTAATAATTTATTTAAAGACATTGAAAATTGAATTTTTATATCATTTATAAAATTTTTGTCACAGCTAAAAAAATCCCAGAGGCAATCGATAAATAAATCGATATTTTTATTATTTGAAAATAATTAATCAATGAAAATATTATTATTATAAAAAGTTTAAAGATTAAGTATGTGCTTATTGTGTTAAAATTTTATTAAAACGCGAATTCTTATGAAGACTTTTAATCTATACTACAAATATCTTCAAATGTAAAATTAAATTCTTTAAATAATTGCCATTTATTTATGATTATTTACATAACTGTTTAGATCATCATAATTATACTATTTTAAATAATTAATTTAATAATTTGAAAATTCGACCTAAATATTATCTACGTTTTTTTAAATACTTAATTTAAAGTATTTAAAAATAATAATAATAATAATAATAATTAATAATAATTAATAATTAATAATAATAATTAATAATAATTAAATTATAAAATTTAATTTCAATTTTATGTTATATTTACAACAATAAAAAACATTACAATTTTAAAAAATTTTAAAAAATATTAATAATAAAAAATTTATAAAAATTATAAAAAAAAGATCTAATAATTATTTTTTAAATATAAAATTAAAACTAAATGGAAAAAAATAACAATGTCATTTTATTAAATAAAAAAAATAAATTCATTTTGGAAATTTTATTTCTAATATAAACTTAATTAAGAAATATAACCGAAAAGAAAAACGAAAAAGTTTTTAATTTAATAAAATTAGATAATTTTACTTTTATTAAAAATATTTTTCTAAAATAAAATCACATATTATTTCGAGAAATGTGAACGAAAAAACCTAACATTCTAATTCGATTTTCAATGTTCTTGACAAAAAATAAAACTCGCTTCATCATAAATGGAATGTCTTATTCTTGTGTGTATTTGTTTATTTGCGATCAAAGTCTTTAATAAAATCTGTGCAATGCCTAACGTCCAATAAATAAAACAATTTATAAAATGAAAAATAAGATGACTAAAGAGAGAATAATTACGTTCTGGTCATCAAAAAATTAAATAGATAATTTATTTATAAAGATGTTGCTCAATTAATAAAATGATTGTTATATTAGATTTTTTATATTATTTTTAGTCTAATTATATTTCGTAATAGTGATCGATAAGTTACAAAACAAGAATTTTCTTTTAAAACTAATAATATTTGTTCAAAGCTTCTTGACATTTTATATAATAATAATAATAATAATTTAATTTTCTGTTTATTAATGCGTAAGATTTCACTGAAATGTTGACCATTTTTAAAAAATGAAAATAATCATAAAAAATAAATCAATAAAAAACAGAATAAAAAATACATTCTAAAAATACATTCTCTAATGGAGGTCGGATTATTATTCATAAATTTCATGGCAAACAGAACTAAAGATGTCATTTATATCAAAAATCCCCCTTTTATTAAGATGCCAATAAATAGATTTAAGATCGAGATAGAAATTGTGCTAAAAATAAAAAAATTAATAACCTCTATTAGAAATTTATTTTAATAGTTATTACCTATTTTACAATTTTTATCAAAGTCAAATTACAGGGTTTTTTGATATATTTAATCCTCTTTTTGAAAATAATTCATTCTATTTTAATTATTTTTTTGAAGAATGTAATTAAAAAGGAAAATATTATTAACCTTAATCAATAATTACCAACAAGAACAATATTAATAAAAGAAATAATAAAAATAAATAAATAAAATATATAATAGTTTTTATCATCAATAATATTTCCAAATTTCTTTAAAGATCTGAAAATATTCCAAAAAAATGGTGTCATATATACAAAACAATTAATAAAGAATGTTAACAGATCATTGAAAACTTATTCTGAAACTAATGACATTAATCCGGAAGTGATATAACATTGAAATATTTTTTAATCAATTAGTTGTAATTATATGAAACTTGGTCCTTCAAAGAGTACATGAAACATTCTGACTTTTGATTCGACATTTTACATGAAAAATGCTATCACTGTAGAATCATATGATTCCAGTTCCATCATACAGAAGATTTACGCTTGCGACTCGAAAAAAATTCCATTGAAAATAATGTCGTAAGAAATGAGTACCAAATACTTTCATTATCAAACTGTATTGTTACCGAAATTTTAATACACAAAACCGATATAGAAGTAAAATACAAAATGGAAAAATCAACAATTCATTTATGAAAAAACGATTTGTTGAAAGAAACGAAAAAAACTTGGTTTCGGAAAAAAATTAAAGGAATTTCAAGAATTTTTACAAAAATTGTAACATCTTTCGAGCCAAATTGATTTTCAGTAAACTCTTTAGGTTATTGAGATAAAAAATAATTAAAAATCAATATATGATCAAGGTTCTATTAGAAAAAAAAATTTTCTTTCATTTGTCATCAGAGAATTCCGAAATCCATTATATAGTTTTAAAAATCGACGTAGAAATCGATAAAAAGTAGAATGGAAAATAAAGGATGGTGATCGATTATTAAACCGATTTAAGCTCTTATAGCCATTGTTCTATCCTCATAAATCAAATGAGGTAGACAAAAGGGGAAAATTATAAAATTTTCCATAGACCAAATGCGTAAAGTTCTAATTGAACCTTAAATACATTCAATGAACAGTTTTTTCTGAGACAAAAATTATTTCGATTGGGAAATGAGTCACAAATTCCAGCACGACGCGATTGGAAGACTGATAAGGCCGGGAAATTTAAGGTTCCTTCAGAAATGGAAGATAAACAATGATCGATTATATCGACTTCCTCTACGATTTAATTTGGAACGGTCAACTTGAAGAGCAGTGAGCACAATTTCTTAATAAATTTATTCACAACAATAATTTTTATGCAGATCGAACCTTTTTGACAATTCAAAGATTTGAAATAAATCAGTCTTCATTTCATTTTCGTTTTGAAACTTTTGTGCATTATTATATAAAAAATTTCCCAGTGTTCGAAAAATTCCAGAAATCCATATAAAAAAATCAAAAACAATTTTACCCTGGTTATAATATTTATTCTTGTTTAATTTTTATTTTACTTTAATATAATTTTATTTATTAATCTATTTATCATTTTACCTTATTAATATTTTTAATTTTATATTTTTTTATTTTAATTATTATTATTAATTATATTTCTTTATTTAATTTATAAAAATCAATATTAATATAAATTTGAATCTCACTTCTCCACAGTTAATAGCATCCGACTTAGATTCAATCTTTTCTGCAATTTCATTGGCCTTGGATGCCAACGATCGAAACAGTTCTGATAGATTTGTAAAAGTAGACCGTAGAATTGCGTATCGATGTTGCTCGATTTCCTCGCCCGTTAAGCTCCATTCCGGGAGAATAGTGTTGTAATGTTTCATATGGTAATTGTTGAAATTGTCCAGTACCGTAGAATAATCCAATCTGGACTGCTCGTACTCCATTTTGCGACTCAAAAACAACTTATGGTACTATCGAAAGAAAATCGTTTTACATAAAAAATGAAAAAGAAAGAATATTTTTCTACGTTATCCACTTGGTTTCGAGAGAGCGACTTGTTTTCTTCTGCTCTTAAATAAGTATTATAGGCCGTTTCTTTGATACTGTGTCGAGCACAATATCGTTTAAATTCCATGTCATGTTTCTGGTTCTCTTTAGATAAGTCTTCAAACATTTTCTTTCTTTATTAAGGAAAATTAATTATCAAATTCTCGCGGTAATTTTAAAAATATTACTTCAGATTCTTCCAGTTTTTCGTATCCTTTTTAATAGATATCAGTTTCTCTTTAATAATCTCGTCGACTTCCTTCAGCAACATTTCACTGAAAGTTTCTTGAATATTTAAAATTTCGAAGACCTTTTCCGATAAAAAGAAAGAACATCTTGAAAAGGAAAATTCGGAATTTTTATGATCTTCAATTTCCAGAAGAAATTTCTCAAAACAACGCCTAAATGGTGTAAATGGTCATTGCACAGAATCAATACAAATGTTAATAATACTTCTGATTCATGATATTTAATAATTGAGTTTTGGAAAATTCTATCATAAATTTCTGAAATTTCTCCATGACGAGAGTATTATTGTCATTGAAAGAAATAATAGCGCCTGGCTTATCCTGTAAATATCAATCTTTACTTACAATAATAAGCAATGTGATATTAATTTAATCAGTTATTATACACCTCTCAAAGATAAATTGAGCTGTTCATGATAACCTTCAACATTTTTTAGAATTTCAAATGAATCAAAAACAAAACTAAATTTATTACTATTTATATTATAAACTTAAACATTTTAAAAACACCGAGATTTACAGAAGTCCGATTTAGTTAGGGGCATAAATAATTTCGGAAATAAATTTAAGAACTTTTACCCAAAGATTGTGTTCAAACGAATAAGACATAATATTTTACAATAAAATTTTCATTTAATAATACTCCAAGGTTATTAATTGATGTAATCAAACAAAAAAATTCAAATCAATAATATTTTGTTCATTGATTTTCAAAAATTAATTCAAATAATTATAAACTTAAATTATAAGTAAAGTGCAAGAACAAATCTATTTTCATCATCTCTAAATAAATTGATAATGTGCATAAAAGGACCAAAACTTAAGTTATTATATAAATTTGAGTTTTATTAAATAATTTAATCTCAAAAAATTTTTAGAAAATGAAAATTGATTGAAAATATTAACGCCCAATTATTTAATTCAAATGAAAAAAAGTTAAGTCACATTTTTAATTTTCTGTGGAAATTGTCCTCTAACTCTTTATAGTTGTTCAAGTTTGAATTTTTAAGTATTTGTATAAATTTTAAATTTAAACATTTATATTTTAATCTAAAAAGTCATTATGTGCAATTCAGAATGCTATTCTCAGAAAAAAATTCTATCATCTTGTAGTCAAGGTTTTCTAATGTCTGCATAGGTCATGTATCTGATGAACGGATATTACACAGGATTTTGATCTTTTTATTCATGAATTATTTTCTCTTGTTTTTTGAAAAGGTCCACTTTCAACCCGTATTACCTCTTTCAATATTATTTTTTTCGAATAGGGGTGGTGAGTAAAAAAATGATAAAATAATAATAATAATTTTTACACCGATATTTACTGATCCTTAACAGCACAAATGATCTGAATAATTCTTTTACCCACCGAGCAGGTTTTTTATGACATATTTACTCATGTTGAGTTGATTAGTTTTGAGTTTTTCTTTTTTCCATGAATACAACTATGAGACATGATATACTGTAACAATGGATGGAAGGTTGATTAAATAATGTAGTGACTTCATGAGGCGAATCCTTTAACTCCTCTTCAGATTGATGGTCCTCTTGACATACCTCTTTAGCTTGCATCCGATTATAGTCAGAGAGTAGCTGAAAATGTCGTGCAACATTTACTTTGTTATTAGACGATTTCTGTTATCAGTATGATGTTGATATGGAGACCAGTCGCACTGAGTCTATTTTGTATGCAAAACATGAATCTATCAGCACTAAGTTTTTCGTTTTTTCAGTTGTTTAAATTTGTTAGCCCTTGGAATTCTCATTTATCTACCGATTTAAATTTTCTTTGTTTCAGTTTGCTGCTTAAACATGTGAGTTTCAAATTTACTGTATAATTAATGTTATAAACCATTATCCAAAAGTTCTCTGGACAAATCACAAATTCGAGCAATTATTCGAGCAATTATTCGAGCAAAAACGAATGGAAAAATAACATAAGCACAAATGAAACTTAACGAGATGTTTGGTGAAGGAACAATGCCACTGCGAACAGTGCAAAATTAGTTCAAAAACTTCAATAGTGGAAGACAAAAAGAGATTCTGAAGGCCAAAAGAGTTGGAGGATTATCAAATTATGGACCTTCTTGAACAAAACAGATCAATTAGTGCTAAACAAGTCGCTTCTGAGTTAAATATAAGCAATACAGCCATAAGAAACCAACTGACAGTGTTAGGATTCACTTGTAAACTCGACAAATGTTTTTCCCTACCAATTAGATGAAAAAAACTAGTTGGATTGCATTGAAATTTGTTCAAGACTTCCAGAATTAATTCTTTTCTCGACTGGATAGTAACTTACGATGAAAAGTGGATCTATCATGACAACATAACCAGACCAAGATCGTGGTCGTTGAAAGTAGAGCCTCCACAAAAAATTAAAAAACGCAACCTTACACGAAACAAGGTTTTTTTATGCATTTGGTGGGATTCTCGTGGAATTATTTATCAGGAGTTTCTCAAATCTGGGGAAACCATTAATTCTCATGTCTATTGTGACATGCTAAGAAGAATTCATGCCATTATGAAAGAAAACCGGAGCAGTTTGATAAACCGAAAACAAGTGATTTTCCACCAAGATAATTCCAAGCCTCACAAATCAATGAAGAAAGTTTATATTCAGGAATTGAACTGGACTCTAATGGAACATCCGCCATATAGTCCCGTTATCGCTCCACCTGATTTTTATTTGTTCCGGGAATTACAGAATCACTTGATGAGTAAAATTTTAAGAGTTCCAAAGGTATAAAGAATGAAGTACTTTCTTTCTTTCATTCAAAAGATCTAGATTTCTTTAATACTGGGATCAGTAAACTTCTAAATAGATGGGAGGCAGTTATAAAAAAAGATGGGGAATACCTGGATGATTAATTGTTTGATAATGTTTTATGATTTATAAATTAAATTTAACTTCAGTCTTAGTTTAGTTTTTAATTAAAAAAACGAAAAAACTTAGACGACAACTTTTAAATTCTTATCATTTTACAATCTTGTAAATTAATTTAAATTCTTTTACGTAATACAAACGCCATAAATGCTAAGTAGTAGATTCCAAATTGCTCTCAAATTGATACAATATACTAAAGTCATAAAATGAAGTCATATTTAGTGATAACATTTACATGTCCCATTAAAAGATTTCAATCTTGACATCATCTGTTCTATAATACCTAAATGTTAGATATATAATGTGGGGACTCCCAGGCAAACAACTCACAGGACCTTCAAATAACGAGCAACCTTAACTCTTTCGAACATTTTGGTGTGATTCATTTAACTCTTGTGTGTATGGAACATTTATTTATTGTGCATGAACAAAACATTTATTATTAAAAACTTTTTATTATATGTGAATTATTATTGATAATTTCCGAAATTTATAAAAATATAAATAAATATAAAAAAAATATATAGTATTAATTCTAAAATTAAAAATTTTAATAAAAATAGTTATTAATTCTAAATTTAAAAAGGCTAATAAAAATAGTTGCTAAAAATAATAATAATAGCCTAAAATAGAATAAATAATAAAAATATATAAAAAAATTAAATTAGTAATTAAAGTTTACTAAAAATAATTAAAAAGAAAAAATTTTTATATAAATTGAGGTGTTCATAACTAAAATGGACAACCCCGAGAAAACGAGACTGTAAACCAGAAACTCAATACAGAGGACTCAACGTAAATTTGGAACTGAAATTCAATCCGATCAAGCCAGAAATTAATTAAGAGGATATTGAGTTTCACAGCACTTGACAGATAAACCAGAAATTGAATATAGCCAATCTAGTTACCAACACTATTTAAACAGCTAGAGATATACTCAAAAGAGAAGAACGAACAGCCCCAAATACAGTACGAACAGTTGAATAAAGACAGAACAACGGAGTAACCAGTCAAGTCTCTAAAAGGATAATCAAAGAAACAAAAGGATATTATTCGAACAAAAAGAGACGTTCAAGACGAGAACATTCGCTGCACATCAAAGCTACAAGACGATATCAGAGATTGACATTCTATTACAGACCAATGGACGAGATCATCATCTATCACTAAACAGTTATTTCGATTCAGAGATAATACAATTATAACAAGTGATTTATTTTTTATACTATTATTACTTTTAATTCACAATATCAATTTGATTTTAAATTGAATATTGTAATTAATATTAATTCGTCTTTAAATTCATACAAGGAATTAAACAATTGGATAGTTCCCAATTGTTATTCCATCATCAAAATCATTTTTACTTGCTTCTCTATTATAAACTTTTTGCTTCTTCGACGTCAAGTAGGGCGGAGGAGCGCTTTTTAAATTTGAAGACTCTTTAAGCTAGGATAGCAAAGAGTATAACTATAATCTCACATTTCCGGGACTCATCTTTAATAATACTTTTAAAATGTTCAACAAAGAATTGTATAAAGTTTCTGAATCGATATCAAATAAAATTTTTAAATTAAAATTATTTTGATTTGACTTTGTGAAATTCACTTTTCTCTTATATTTGAGTATAATCATATTTTTATTAATAATTATTGTTTACATCTATATAACAGTCACCCAGTCGATTTAAAATTAAATATATTCATAAACTCAATCTTTTACATAATCTAAACGTTACACTCTGTAAAATTCTTCTGATATTAACACGAGCCATGTTAAGTTTTTGATAGGTTATATAAGATATAAAATACTAAAAACCCAAAAACTTAACATATTAAAAAAACTAACAAAATCATGTTTTTGAAAAATTCATTGTTTCTAGAACTGAAAATTTAATTTTAAATTTTAATTTACTTTCAAAATATTTTATGAAAACATGTGCTTTAACATATTCTTTGATATATTTAAATATAGACTATAAGTAATTAAGTAATAATAAGTACTTATAATTATATATTTCCACCATATTATGTAAATTACAGGGGTGGCTCCAAAACATATGGACGGTTTCGAAGGTTATGAACTTCCTAAAAATTGCTAATTCTTTTTGGTACTTTAAAAACTTGATCTTGTAATTTTTGTTTTACTTCTCTTTGTTTTAATACATTCTGATAATTTTTCTATTATTGTTCATTAGTGTTCATTAGATAATTTATTTTGAATGTAGTGATTAAGAATGTAGTAGTAAGACATTTATTATTAATCATTAATGAGTCAAAGTAGGATCTTGAAATGCGTATTAAGAAAATAAAACATTATTAATAAATACGTGAAAGTAACTGTAAATAAGCACAATAGAAATTATTATTCCTTATCTTATGAAAACATAAACTATTCAAAAGCAAATCTCATGCACCTTAAAATAATAAACATTTTTTTAAAGTACTCTAATTAATTTATAAATTGAGATACAAATTTTACTTACATTTCATATAAAATTGTAAATTTTTAAAGCTTCCAGTTTTATCAATTATATAATTATAATTAATATATTGTAAATGATATATATTTTTATTTGCAATTATAAAAACAATATTTTAATAAATAAAATTAATTGTTCACTTTTCACTAAATATTTTCATAATATTTGTTTATAACTTTGTTTATTTAAATTACGTAAAGGTCATCAACATTTTCATCCTAACCAATCAAAACATGAAAATATGAATCATCATTGGTTTCGATTGAAGTAAACAATCTACCTGACAATTTTCAATTAATACATGAATACCTCAGAAAATACCAATGATAAAAGCTGTTCTTTATCATCAAAAAATGTATTAGAAAACAAAAACACTCAAATAAGACCGAATTCACTTAATATTGCAACGAACAATTTGAATTCTCCAATCTCCAATGCATCATTTATTTTAAAAGAAATATTTTCTCCAGGAAATTCACTTTTCACCAATTTAGGAAATGTGATATTGGCATCTCCAAATCTTTTGAATTCAGACTTTTTATCACAGTTCGATGGATTATCACCAAGAACTATTTTAACAGCAAACAATCTTACCAATGAACAGATCCAAGTCGATAAGTAAGGTTTTCTTAGTCAAAGATAATTTTAATAATAATGATCAATTTTCAGAAAATTCAATGAGAAATACAAAGAAATCAAAGCTCAGAATTTACGAGAAGAAAAAGATTTCTCATCTTCATGTAACGAATCGACGATATTGCTTGTTTCTCAAAATACCCTTGATCAGTTAAATGGGGTTTTCCCATTATCGAATTCAACGGAAAACATATTAAAGCCTACAATTGACGATGCCAATATGGTTTCGTTATCCACCAACCCTTGCCAGGATCAGCAATATATTCCCAATGCACCATCATCAGCGAGCAGTGTTGAAATACCGACCTCTTCAAACTGTTCGGAAAACGATAAATTAAAAATCAAAATCGACAAGAAAAGAGCTCGAAATCGCGATGCAGCTCGAAAATGTCGCGAACGGAAATTGCAGCTGTTGAAAAAGTTGGAAAAAGAAGTCCAGTTTTTGACACAACAAAAGAGTGAATTGGAAAACAAGGCTCAAACGCAAAAGAAACAAATCGAAAATCTAAAAGCCGTTATCCTGCAGCATTTAAAAAGTGGATGCAAGATTTAATGAGGATGATGATGACGATGATTATTATTCCAGGTTTCGATGCCAATTTTGTCAGTTGCTGACTGTGCAGCAATTGCAGCTTTCACTATACACGTTTTAATGAGATATTGCCGAGGATTTTTTGATATTTTCTATGGGAACATTGTATTCTCAGTTGTGATATTCATGATTTGTGTAAAGAGTTGTGAACTATTTTTAAACAATTCATTATATTATTATTACTATTATCATACAAACATACATCACTATCATTATTTTATCAATATTTATCTCTCAACATCGACAGTTTTTATTGTTTATATTAATCTATTGATTAATTATTTCATTGATTAATATTATTACATTTGTTTAATGATAAATTGTCAAGCTGGGAATTTCTTTAAGGAACGATTTCCAGATTATATATTATATATTTAGAGATTTTTAAATTTTAAGATTTTTTGTGATTGATTAATTTAAAAATTTATTTACACTAAATAAGATATTTTATAACATTTCTTTCATCAATTTATAAATATTAATATTTTTTGTTAATGTGTAAAATGACTGATTTTCAGTTAAAAGTTAATTACAAAACGTCCTATATTGGTTTTGGATAAAACCTAAATTGTTGCAAGTATTTTCTTAATTTCCGGTAAAATCTGTCGAAATTGAAAACAATTTTTTTCATATACAAATCAATAAATTTTATTTAAGAACAATGAGAATTGTAATTTTAGAGATTATAATCACAGGAATCATTGTATTATATTTATGCTGTTTTGTCTTTAATTGTGCTCGTTTTCATACAGAATGGTACCCGCTGATATTCGATTTAATTTGTATTTATGTGTATATATTTTTAAATATATGAGAAAAATACTTGAATTAATTCGCCATTAAGGAAAATAAAACATTGGAAAATCATACTGGAAATAGCAAATCATTTTGTTGATTAGTACAAGATCAACAAAGTCATGTCAGTAAAAGAGGGAATCATGATTTAATTTTAAAAATATTTTTTATATACCGATCATTTATAAAATAGAACATTGGTTTCATGTTTTATTCAGTATTTAAAGTGTCCTTAAGAAGTTTGATGACTTCTATAAAGCGTAAGTCAATAAAAAAATTAGAAACTGGATTTATTTGTGAATTTTATATCCATTTAAATGACCATTTTCATGATTGTCTATTTCAATTTGGTAATTGACGTTCATTTTATTTTTAAATTATCTCCATTATTAAAATTCAGAAGAAATTAGAAACCAACCAGAAGCAGAAAATGAAAGGTTTAAATTATATTACCCATTGTATTTAATGTAGCACCGCCTTGATGATAAAGAACAATTCAACAATAATTCATTGTTTCATAAATGTGCGACATAAACTTTTTATTTATAAAATAAAATAAGAATTAATTCAATACTTTTGTTACTCCAAACCAGTAGTGTCCAAGGTTTTTGGTTCACGGGATAATTATAGAAATTAATTATTCGTGGAAACATTCATGGATAAATATCATGTCGTTTATTTTTGAATAATCAAATGTTACATCGGTAAGAGTAATGAAATTCTTATGTCAAATAGAGTACATCGATACTATTTTAAATAATCTCACAGAAATAAATGAAATAGAACAAGTCAAATATATATATCAATGAGAAATTACACTCATTAATATTATAAATAATAGTATTATAATTCTGTCTGTGTTTTAAAGTAGACAGTGGAATTATGGAATGCAGATGTGCATTCGTAAAACCTGCTTTTAGCTCCTTTTTACAAGCCGTAATATATAATTTTCGTTCAGATATGTGAAGAAACGCTCCGCGAAGAAAAGTTTTGATGAGCACACAGAAGAGATGAATTTTGAAAATGCAGACCAACGTAATGTTAATATACAGCAATATTCAATGTTTTTACTTTTTAATTAATATTGAAAATTCTTTTTAAAAATATTCCAGTTTTACCATTTCCTACATATATTCTATAATTCATTTCTACTAAAAATCTACTGAAATTTTTTCCACTATTATCTTTTAGTAGAACATCAACATTTATTATGTTTATAATCCATAATGTTTTATTGTTTATTTGAATTTTCAAAGAATCATATATTATTAACGTGTCATTATAGCCTTTGAAGATATTGTGACATTTAAAGCTCTAGATTTTTATCGAATCAGGATAAATAAGTTTGTCTCTCTTTGGGAGAAATGTGTAAAGTGTAATGGTTTCGATTTTGATATAAAAAATTTTGTTTAAGCTGCGTTTTGTTCATTTGAGGTTTATTTCTTTACAACCTGATATTATATTATACATTTATAAAATTATTATTTTTTCTAATATTATAATTATTTTCTATTATTATATATTGTGCATTATATTATAAAATAACATTCAAAATAAAAGAATAATATTTAATTAAAATGTTTATTATTATTTATTTTAATTATTAAAATTTTGTATCAACATTAAAAACATTAAATCATTATTATTGAAAATCAAAAAATTCCATAATCTAGTTACATATTATAAAAGAAATTAATGCGATATCCAATCAAACTTCTTTACAAGGAAACATCTAGTTAAAACAATATTATAGTAAAAAAAATATTTTTAAAAGCTTATTAAGAACTAGTCATCTACTAAAATGGGTTAAATAAATGTAAATGTTCTTTAAATGTCCTAGAATTAAAACCAGTTTAAAACGTGGTTTTCTGTGAACAGAAGTGTTATTATTTTTCTTTATCGAAATACGTAACTTTTATCCCAAACTTCTCAAACTCCTAGCTTTGTTGATAACATTTTCTTTTAATCAAATTTATCACGAAAATTTGGATTTGTTCAGGCTCTCCACCAGGGGGCTATATCTGAACAACCACAGTTACATTATAAAGTATTTTTATTACTTATTTTCCTATATTTTGTTCATAACAATTTATTTTTCTTTATTTATTAAATTAATTATTGCATAATTAATATTTAATTTTTGTTATTATTTGATTGTTGAAAGATTTTGTGATTGTTAGACAATTTGATGATCGGTATTTTTTATCCTCATACCTATTTGACAATTGGGTAATTGCTATCATTGTTATTTGGACTCTTTTTGATGATTTGATAAATTGTACCATTTGTAATTGCGATATAAATAAATGTTATTGCTTTACTGGTTGTTTTAAATTACATCGGAGTCAGTTAAAATTCGAGATATTAGATATGGAACATTTATTATCATTATTATTATTATTATTATTATTATTATTATTAGTATTATTATTAT